>CATIWQ010013273.1:0-89389 GCA_949673415.1 Euphorbia schlechtendalii
TTTTTTTTTTTTTTTTTTAATTTTATTTTTATATACATATATTTATATGTATATATATTTTTTTATTTAGTTAAATAATATAAAACGTCCGAGGAGGATTCCCATGTGAAGATCGTCGGATGGTCGAAAATTGTGTTATTCAAGGATAAATTTCCCGAAAAGCCGTCATCGTAGAACGCGCGAGCTGGTACAAAATCCCGTGCTCACAGTGATGATGAATATGCGATCATTCCACCTTAAGTCAACCCAAAAAAGAGAGGGTGATGATGCATATGCAATTATTCCACCTCAAGTAAGCCCAAAGGACATAATCGCACCTCAAGTAAGCCCAAAGGACAAAGGGTGATGATGCATATGTGATAATTCCACCTTAAGTCAACCTAGAAGAAAAAGGGTAATAATTCATATGCAATCATTCCACCTTGAGTCAACCTAAAAGATGAATGACGGTGGCGCATATGCCATCATTCCACCTCGAGTGTACCTAAAACATAAAGGGTGATGATGCATAAATGATCATTCCACCTCGAGTCAACCAACAAGATGAAGGTTGATGATGCATATACGATTATTCTATATGGAGTCAACCCAAAAGATGAAGGTTGATGATGCATATGAGATCATTTAACCTCGAGTAAATCACGAAAGATGAAGGGTGATTATGCATATGAGATCATTCCACCTTTAGTCAACACAAAAGATAAAGGGTGTGATGGCTAATTAAGGTAGTAACTGAACATGTAAACTTGCATGGCCAAATTTCAAAATGTAAAATTAACCTTAAAAGAACTCATAAGCATGTTATGATTGATATAATCTAAGTTGAAATGTTCCATAGGTGTTTATTGGTTTATAAAACTTAATAAAAGAAACCTACAATCTAAGTTAAGAGCATTACAAGTTGATGCGTGCCTTCCACTTACTATGGCTCCTTAAAGAATTAGATAGCACTCCGTTAGCACTAGCCTCCAAACTAGGACAGCCTCTACGATTGCTCCACATGAATCCTAACTAACCGTAACCTCCCGTAGATGAAGAACTTACAGTCAACAAGAAGCTGCTAGACCACTCATTGACTAACTTGAAAAATATAACTTAAAAGGATCTTTCCAAAAAATGAATGAGCCATCAAAAGAATTCTTGCCAAAGTAGAGAAACTCATGGAGGATCTCACAAAAAATCTAGCGAAGAAAGTTGTCAAAACTCAAAAGGAAAGGGTGAGCTGAAGTGAGTAAAGGAGGAGGGAGTAAACCACTATTTATAGTGGGAGGGGAGCAAAAAGCTCCCCTCAATTAGGAATGTGGGATGGGAATAATGCCATCCCACACGGGTTGCCATGCGGAGCTCCAGCTCCACATAGGTCAACCCTTGCATGGAGCCTGCACAAGCGAGCTATGCGCCTACCACAAGGTAAGCCCTAATGGGATTGCCTTTTCCCGCAAGCCGGGCTATCCCGCAAGCCTAGCTTATGTGATATAGCTGGTGGGCTTGGTAGCGCTTGCAGGCTTGCAACTCACCAGCATGCGCTGGGCTTGTGCCGGGCATGCTAGCGGCCTGTGAGCAATCGTTTCTCAAAAGGCCGTAACGTAGGCCCCACTTGAGAACATCCAATGTTTCCGAGACCCACTCACAATGGGGAAAATTCCCCTGCTCTCCCCTGTGCATTTTATCTAAAACTCCTTCTTAAAACCTTTATTTATTATTTGGTCCGACCAATTAATAATTCATGCAATGATTTTGACTTTCTTTATATTCTCGGCATAGACCCAGTTTAGAAGTTCTTTACATAGTAAGATAGAGACCCAAAGTGTGTAACCTCATAGGATCCCAAAGTATAGAGCCGCTAAAGGTTAACCTAAACTTGGCTTCCCATCCAGGAACCTTTAGGCTTAGTGTTCTAGACTGATATGGAACCCGATAACTCTAAACGATTAAATAGCTTTCTAGCAAAGGAGTGTTATCCCCCGATACTCAAAATGTCACATTCTTATGACTAGATTTGGTTCAATAATAGTAACTAATAAAATACACTCCTTCCATCAAGTTAAGTACCATCCAGTTTATTGAGCTCGGATTAAGAGTTAGCTCAGGTAATAGCCATAGCTATTTTAGAATTAGACTTGTTCACGAAGAACACCACTCGCCATAATGTATCAAGATTGACTAGAAACCCATTCTATCAATCTTATACTCTCATTAGAGGTTTATTAGTGTGTCACTTCAACAAGAGGACTTAAGGTACAACTCCCATTATATAACTATATCAGGAGTGATGGATCCCATCTTTACTACTCAACTTATCAACGAGTGATCATCACTATACCCGTAATCACCCGTATCATCATGATCACCAAGGTATGAATAAGTATAACCCAAAGTATAGCAACTCCCACATAAGGTGACTAGTATCTCAGGTTTGAGGATACCTGTACTACTACCACAATAAGACATGACACCAACACATGGATATAGTTATTTCTGAGTGTTTATCTTGTAGAGGTCTACAATGTATTGCCCAAATACATTCATGTGTTAACTCAAGGTACCACCTTCAGCTTGTGAGATCGGTTGCTTGGATTTAATCCAAGGAGTAAGCTTACACGTGATAGTCTATTTGTTTCATTGATGTCCAGTCTGAATGAAACTATAACTGGGGATATTTAGATTGTTCATAGTAACACGTGTGTGCAGTTCTCACACAACATAGCTCCTAGTATGTCCTCGCACTTTAACGCTATGAAGTAGTCATGCACTTTGTCTTATCAATGAACATATACGTAATAGCATACATATATGATACCAGCAAGATACATAATTTAAATAATTATCGATAAACAACAAAGATGCCTTTATTATGGATAACAATAATCTAAAAACTATTTTTACATTATAACTAATAAAAATATATTTCCCTAATTTCCTCTAGGGCATACATCATGTCTAACAATCTCCCACTTGTACTAGGATAATGCTTAACCTAACTTAATGGCTTCGTTAGCCCATCTGCTAGATTTTGCATCGTAGGGATGTATTCAAAGCTTATATCCTTTCAAGCTACTATCTTAAAATGAGATGGTGCTTTCTTATTACATGTTCATTTCACTGACGAGATCGTGGTTCGACTGCCTGAATAATAGCCCCATTGTTATTGCAATAGATCCCTATTGGATTTACAATGCTGGACATCACACCGAGATCACCAATAAATCCCTTAAGGGAAACAGCTTGCTTATCTACTACAAAAGCAGCTATATACTCGATTCAGTGGTTGAATCAGCAATCGTATCCTTTTTGAAAGTTTTCCAAACAACTACCCCTCCATTTAACATAAAAACATAACTGAACTGGGACTTGTAATCATCCCTGTCAGACCAAAAACTGCCATCAGTGTATCCCTTCACAGAGATATCACTTTCTCCATAAACCAAAAACATATCCTTAATACTTTGTAAGTACTTGAAGATATTTTTAACGACCATCCAATGCTTCTCACCTGGATCATATTGTAATATACTCGTGATACTCAACGCATGTGAGATGTTAAGTAAGTGCATATCATAGCATACATGATGGATCCCATCACCGAACATAGGGTATTCCATTTATGTGAACTCTCTCCTCTTGTGTTCTTAGACCCTCAGATTTAAAAAGGTTAATCGCATGAGACATTGGTAGATAACCCTCTCTTGAATGCTCAAGGTTAAATCTAGCCAAAACCTTGTCTATGTAGGTACTTTGAGAAAGACCTAACAGCCTTCTAGATCTATCCCGGTAAATCTTTATACATAGTATAAATGTTGCTTCTCCAAGGTCTTTCATAGAGAACTTCTTTGACAACCATGACTTTAATATTTGAAGAAAAAGGAACATCGTTTCCTATCTATAATATGCCATCGACATATAATACAAGGAAGATGATCGCACTCCCACTAGCCTTCTTATATATATATATATAGGGCTCATTAGCGTTTGACACAAATTTCTCTGATTGTCTCATCAAACCCAATATTCCAACTCCTTGATGCTTGCTTAAGTCCATAAATGGACCTTTGCAACTTACATACCATCGAGTCATCTTAGGATGTAAAACCTTTAGGTTGTCTCATATATATATCCTGATCAAGGTTCTCGTTGAGGAACACTTTTTTCACATCCATCTGCTAGATCTCATAATCGTTATGAGCATTGATGGCAAGGAGTATTATGATAAACTTTAACATGGCCACTAGTGAAAAAGGTTTCACCACAATCAATGCCTTCCTTTTGAATGTAACCTTTTGAAACTAGCCTTGCTTTATAGGTAATCAAATTACTGTCCATGTCAATCTTCTTCTTGAATACCCATTTTCATCCTATGGTTTTAATCTCACATGAAGCATCAACCAAGTTCCAGACTTAATTTTTGTACATGGAGTTCATCTTCGACTCTATGGCTACAAATCATTTGTCAAACTCTAAGCCTTTAATTGCCTCCTTGTAAGTATTGGGCTCATCATCTTCTATAAGGAAGATGTGCTTATCATCTGTGATGAAATAACCGTATCGCTCGGGAATGATTGAAGCCTGACCTGACCTACACAATGTTAGTGTTATAATCAATTGTTCCATGCATACACTTTCTTATGTAGCAGGTGTAGGAACAATCAGTTGATTATCTGTTTGATCCTCTTGAGCGCCTAGGTCAAGATTTTTCCCACTAGCTTTCGCAAGTATGTGTTCCTTCTCAAGGAAATGAGCATTCGTAGAAACAAGTATCGTTTATTCCTTGGGATCATAAAAGGTATAACCCAAAGTCTCATTAGGGTAATCTATAAATAGACACCTGTTATCTAAACTTGTCCTCTTTACATAAGCAGGACATCCCCAAACACTTAGTTGAGAAAGAGATGGTCTCTTACAATACAACATTTCATATGGTGTTTGATCAACTGATTTCGAGGCACTCTATTTAGAATATAAACTGAGCACTCAAGTGCATAAACCCAAAAGGATATGCAGAGTTTTGCTTTGCTCATCATAGACCGAACCATATCGAGTAACGTTTGATTTCTCCTCTCTGACACTCCATTGTATTAAGGTGTATAAGGAGGTGTCCATTGGGATAGAATACAATTATCCCTTAGATAATCCTGAAACTCTTGGCTTAAGTATTCACCACCTCAATCTCTTTCCAAAATAAGTTTAAATACAACCCCGACTACTTAGTTGACCTAAATACTCTCCTACTTACACATGCACAATAGTATGAACATTATTAAAATGCCATAAATTACGTATTGTGATCTATGAAACTCAATGACGAGGGTGCAAGTCCCCCAATTGTTAACTAATTCCATACCTAGGATCAGAATGAATAACACTTAGGTTGACATTGAGATAAGAAGGTAGCAAGGACTCGACCCGAGGACTTCCCTCGTAGAGTGTTCTTCCTTATACTTAACTAGTTAATTTCAGAATTGCTTTAAGCTCTCTAAATTGAATACATGACCAATAAAACCTAGTATTTCCACAGAATACTTAGACAACAATTAAGTTCTCGCAAGCAATAAAGATAAGAAAAATAGAAAAAATTTGGTCAATTTTCATGCAAAATTTAAAGTGATTAGCAAAAGGAAGTTTGAAGTACAATCAAGATTTCAGTAATTTCAAAAGGGTCTCAATCCTATTTCAACACTTAAAATTACTTTTTTCTCAAAGTAGTAAGAATTGATCATAAATAGGGAAAGGAGAAACCAATTTTCAATTTAGTAAAAAGAGAGACTGATACGTATACCATTCACCATTTGGAGAGAGAGAGAGAGAGAGAAGACTACTCAAAGTCTTTAGGGAATGTCATAGTCTCATCCCCTTCTTTAAGTATCTAGATCTCTTTTTCCATTCAAAGAAAAATATAACACATAGCCAAGAACTTGGCGCACCTCAAGAAAAAGCTGACATGCTTTATTTGCTCTCTATTGTAAGATCTCTAATCACACATTTTTACTTTTTCTTTAACTACCCCAAACCCTTAACTAAGTTACAACACTTGAAGATCTTAGGACTATGTAAGACTTCTTAATGTTGTGGTGGAGACTTGATTGATTTTCAAGCCTATGGCCACTAACATGTGTCCGTACTAAATGAGAGTTTTCCTAAAAAAACACCTCATACAATGAGTGGGCAGAACTGTGAGGCCTTAAAATGTTTGCTACTTGATTGAAGTAAGGGTTTAAATTTTCCAAAGTTACATGCTTAATTCATGACAACATGATCAAAATGCCAAATTTTTGCTTTGTTTTGAACTTATTTCTGAAATTGTTCTTAGTTGCTTCCCTTTTCAGAATGTTTTGAGCTCTCTTTCTAAATTAATTTACCAAACATTATATATCAAATAGATTGCTTGAGGACAAGTAATGTTCAAGTATGTGGATTTTTGTTAAGTAGAAAATATACCATTAAATTCATGTAGATAATTAGAAAAGAAAAGATTGGTTTTTATCAAGATTTTGGTTTATTTCCAAGTTTGATCAAGTGAATAAAGATCATTCTACTATTATTAAAAATGGAACTAAATCAACATCAAGATCATAGCTAATGTTTTTTGTTAATAAAAAGGTGGAAGATTTGATTGATTTGATGTTTGCTAGAAAGAGAGAGAGAGTTAATTAAGTGAAAGTAATTGTTTTATAAATCTCAATGTAAAAGCCATCTTTTGTGATTTTATGGCTATTATCTTTTCGTTATTATTTTAATCACTTGGACAATATATTTTACGAGTATTTTTTGTCTAGGTATTTTTCTTCTCCTTGCTCTTTTTGTGGGCTATTTATGGCAACCTTCTCAAGTAAGGAGGGGAGCAATTTTATTAATATCTATCTATCATTGTAAGAACAAAAATTATTCTCCATTAATGCATTTTCTAGTTTCATCCGATCTTTTCATTAAATTCAGTATGATTAAGGGTGAGCAGTCATTGAACGGGCAAGACCTTCCTAAGAAGGTAATCTAAAGGTAATATACCTTCATATTGTATTCTTTCTTAAGATTAATGACTTGTTCATTGTGTGTATGAATGTTAATTTTATGTGAGCAGTGTCTACACTTGCTATATAGTTATGATTATCATGCACTAACCGGAGACATAATTATGGCCAAAAGTATACACACACATATTATTCTTGAAACAGACCGGATGATATGTCATTGGTTATACTTATATATGCTTGACTAAAATTAATTTGGGTTAACCCTATTTAAGATTAACTAACCGGAGAATTAAGTAGGGTTTAAGTTAGAACCTGAGTGATACTAATTAGAGATCTTAGCGACTTCAAGTCAAGATAATATGGATGTATGCTATCATTTCGTTAAGGATCATGCTTTATGAAGATAAACTTAGATTGCCAAATGAAAGGTCATGCCTATTTTTCATTATTCGTTAAATCTCATCAATAATTCTGTTTACTTTTATGCAAACAACTCAACCCCCATTCAACTACCCTAGGATTTTATTAAGTAAAACCCATTATCCCAACTACTAGGGAATATTCTTAAACCTTTTTACTTTCTCTTTGTGGGAATGACACTTGTGCTTGACTTATTACAATATACCTTAGTATACTTGCTAAGAGTTACCATTATGGTGCAACAAATATCTTATTTATTTATTAGATTTTGGCTTATCAAATCACATCATTATGACATTTATTCCTTCTCAACTATGATATTCCTTCTAAAAAATTGATTTCTCTCTAATTTAAGACAGAAAAACCTTTTCATTCTCTTACACAATTTTTTTCAAGAAAAATATACTTTTTGCCAAAAAAAATTTAAGTTATTTTTTTCCATTATGGTTCCTAAATGTTCAAGCAACGGTAAGAAGAATATTCAAGGTAAGTATGGGTGTCCTTTTCCAATCAACCATAAATAAGAGGGAGAGGTGAATAAGTAAATTAAAGATTTTCCTATTGAAGGTACACTTTTCTATGATCTCGATTTTTATATGAAGGCCAACATTTATGAAGAAGTTGAGGAGATATTGAAGGTAGTGGGATTAGTGAAATTCAAGGATAAGATTTTTCCACTCCATAAGGATTAGGTTATAGAGCTTTTGACTGCTTATCATGTTAGGGGGAAGCCAGTGTTTATATTTCGAAATGAAGGGAAAGATTATATAGTGCAAGGATTGAAAGTTAGTACATGGTTTGGTTTAATTGTAGATATTCATTCAAGTTCAGAATATAATGATGTGATTTGGAAGAATTTGACAGAGTTGAATAATTTTCATTCAAAAAATTCTTCCAACAAGTTGATCATGAAGAATTAGTTTTTGTATTTTAACAAATACTTCACCCAAAGTATCTTACTTTGCCTAGAGATGAAAAAAGCTTCGAAGAAAGATATATATGTTATTGAAGGTGCAATGGATAAGAATGTAGTTAATTTTTCTGATTTGATAATAGAGACAATGGATGTAAAAGAAGCATTTCCTTATCAAAAGCAAGACTATGACCATTTTGAGTATTTGGGAGGATTACACATGAAAAAGACTAGATTAATTTGAGAAGTGGATGGATAATATTTCTTTCTTTCATATGAAGAAAGAACAAGAAAGTTACCGATTTTTGAGTATTCATGTTCTCGTATGGTTACTCGATCTCAAACATTCTAAGAAACTCAAGATGAAACTTAATGTGAAGAGCAACTATTTGGAAGTGATGAAGATGTTAAAGCAACTTCAAGCTAAGAGGCTTGGTGATAAAAGTTTGACAAAGATGTTAACAAAGCATGAATGGATATATCAACAATTCAACGACATGTCCGGACTATGACAAAGTCAAACAACTCTTTAAACAAGAAGTTGGGCATTTTCCTTTAGAAGGTAAATATTGAGATCTCGCCTAGTCCTCCGGATTTAGATTCCTTAGATTCTTGAACGGGTTTTATTTTTCATTACTTTTTTTTTGTTTTTAGTTTTAATTTTATTTTCTTTGCTTTTGCATTTTTAAGATTAGTCTTATTTTCTCTTTCTATGAACTAGTTTGGTGCAACTCCACACAAGGGGGACATTGTCTACTTTCACTATGAGGGGAGAAAATAATTTTGAATTTTTTGTATTGTGTTTATTTTTCTTTTCACCTTGAAGTTAATAAAGTGAAAGGAAAAATCATATTGTGTTATATGTTGTGTGCTAAAAAATTCATAAAATGAAGAATAGGTATTCTAGTAAGTGTTTGACCATGCCTTCCTTACATATACTTTAATCCTATTACAAGGTATATTTGAAGTTTTTCTTTCATGTTACCAGATTTTTGTAAATGATGAAGACATGTATATGTTTAATTCAAGCATTTGAGAGATTTATTGGAGATGAATTTGTGTTTGACAAATATTTTTGAAATTTTCCAACAAGAACCAAGTTGTTAAGAATAAGTTTTTAGAGCAATATAGGCAAGTATATGCTTAAGTTTCTTACGCAACACAAGTGCTAAGTATGTTTTGTATAATCTTTTCCTATCATAGGATAATTTCTAAGTAAGTATGTCTATATTTGTATAGATTTTTTTTTCTTTACTTGGAGTTTATTTTACATCCTATAAATATAATGTATGCTCAGGTATGAAGGAAACTATAGACTATATACTTAAGGTATTGATCAATAAAGGATGAGGGTATTGAGCGAAAATATAAGAGGATAGCCAAAGAGCTATGCAAAAAGGTGATTAATGATATGGAGCAAAAACTACAACCATTCATGAGATTCAAAAGATTACGCATAGCACGTAAAATGGATGCACTCACGAAAGATAATTGGTGCAAGAATATCTATGCAATTAGCAAAGCATGAAAAATTAGTCCAAGCATAAAAAATTAGTGCATATGAAGTGATACGAAGCATAAAGTGAACCCTAACCAGAGTGAACCCTCAAATAGATCAGACTCCTCTCTCATTAGTCTATGGGATGGAAGCGGTTCTCCTTGTGGAAACCGAGGTCAGATCTTTAAGGATAGCCATGGAAGCCAGGTAGAAAGAGTCAGATAGGGCAAAAGCCAGGTTTGAGCAATTGAATTTGATTGATGAGCACCACTTGAAAGCCCTTGATCATCTTCAAAGTATCAGTAGCGCATGGCAAGAGCTTACAATAGCAAAGTCAAGCATAGAAAGCAACCATTGAAGGCGAGGGACTTAATCTCAAAGTAGATAAAACCCTCTAATATCGATGCTAGGGGGAATTTTAGATCCAATTGAGAAAGCTGATTCAGGATAAAAAAGGTTCTAAGTAAAGGAGCGATCAAAGTAATGGACCTAGACGGTAATGAGTTCTTGAATCCGTGCAACCAAGACCAGCTTAAGTGCTATCACGGTTAGGTTAAAGAATTAATTGATTGAAAAGCAACATAATAAAAAAAAGAGATTGTATAGCAAGCCCGTCAACTATGCTTCTTCATACAGTTGAGCAAAAATTAGGGTATTCTTTTTCAAGATAGTCCGTCAAAGTGAATACCCGAAAAGAGAATCTTGAGCAAAAATTAGGACAATGAGAGAAAATAGTCAGTTGTTAACTTCCAAATTTGAAAGGGCGAGTTGGCAATAAGGGTTAAATCATTGGATACTTTTGTACCATGGTTATTTTCATTCATTGAAATGTCATTAGTGCTTAATAGTTACGTGTATACTAATAACTGAATACATGTGTGTTGTTTTGAGAAAAAATGCAAGTGACGCAATCACAAAAAAATAAAGCAAGAAAGAAGGTTAAGAAGTAAAAAATGAGTCCGCTGGATTGAAATTGAAAAGAAAAGAAGAAAAAAATAAGTCCGCTAGATTGATAACCTTAAAGGGCTATCTAGGTAAAAATTAAGACACTATTCGATAGATTGAAACTCGCGAGGGAATTCTATGCAAAAATTAGAACAAAAGTAAATAAAAAACTATTCAATGCATCATAGCTTTTCAAAATGGTAAAGGACATCTGTTATCTATCCCGAGGTAAAGGGTGAATATCATCAAACTTCCTTCGCAATAAAGATTGTCATAATGGGGGTAACTCACATGCTTTGAGGCTCGATAAATAGCGGATCAAGTGGAGACCAACTTTAGCATCATTGATGTCATGCACTAGAGGAATTTGTGTGTTAAAAGTTTAACAACTCATCCAAATCTACTCAAGACTATATTCAAGCTTCAAATTAGGCTTCGATCCATCCTCAACTCAAACTTCGATTCGAACTTGAGTCCATCCCTATCGACTATCTCAAAGGAGTCCCACATCAACCACCCATGATTGCTTAGTTGCCAAAAGAGCATCAACTAGCCAAAACAAACAAAAGAAATATCACGTCCCCATGGATAGTCATATACTCATACAAGCATTCATGCAAATAATTAACTAACCAATCACACAACATACATGTGAGAACTCAAAAATTTGTTCGTTCACATGCACTTATATGCGTAAATAATTTATCACAGGATCTTTCCATGCCACTATGTTACGGTGACTTCACCTTATAATGCCACTATCTTGTCTCATCTTAATCCAAGTCAAGCCACTATCTTATTATGACTTCACCTTGCCATGCCACAGTCTTGCCGCAGTTTCATCTTGCCTCAAATCCATCCTTTATCATGATTTCATCTTACCACGTCACTTTCTTGCAGCGTCATATTTTAAAAATCAGCAATTCAATCAAGGGGCAGTTCTACCTCGACTGATATTTTGGATAAGGCCGAATTCTCTCACTTAACCAATTTTGCTCGTGTTTTAACTCTTGATTGAGGGGGCAAAATATTTTGCTTCTGCAAAGTTAATCAAGGAGTAAAAATGTGCCTTCACACATTACTAACTTCATAATTGTTTTTAATTACATGCAGATTTTTCCTAGCCACATTTTGGGGATCAAAATCAAATTGATTTCGAAATAAACATTTTGAAAACCATAGCCTTGACACTCCTTACTAATAAAATCAGTTTTATCCTCATTTTATCTACCAATCACCACATATTCCTTCATTCTCCTAATACCACTTCCCAAATCCTTTCTCCCAAGAAATTACGACTCCAATGGAACCAAATATCCCCAACAATCAAAGCTATATCCTCACAAGGGGCAAATTCAAAACTTTTTAAGGCGTCTTCGTAATATTTTTAGAATAGGTGGAATTTCTTCAACTCAATTAATTTTCACTTTGTTTTAACTCTTGATTGAAGGTGCAAAATATTTTATTTCCAAACTATCAATCAAGGAGTTAAAACGCGCTTATTGACACTACTAACTCCAAAAATAAAACTATTGCATTTTCATGTTTCCAAACCAAACCAGAATATTTCCAGGCGATCCCAAAAATTGGGAGAGCTCCATGTTGAGGGTGTCCAAAGAGCATGAGAAAATTTCATGTTCAAATGTCAACTTCAGCACTCATTATCTCTAGGTGAATTCTGTAAGATTGGAAAACACCATGTTGGGGATGTCTAAGGTGCTGGTTAATCAAGATAATAATTGAACATGCAACATTGTAAGGTGGAATTTCAAAGCATAAAATTAACCTAAAGGATCTCTTAAGCATGCCATGATTGATATAATCTAAGTTAATATGTTCCATAGATGCTAATAGGTTCATAAAACTTATAAAAGAAACCTAGCATCTAAGTTTAGAGCATTACAAGTTGATGTGTGTTTCTCGTTCCTTTTGGATGCGACATTCCCTTAGAGTAATTCGGCATAACTTTGTTAGAATGGGCCTCCAAAATAGGATAGCCTCTATGATTAATCCACACAGATCTTCATCGACCAAAACCTCATTAAGGTATAACCCGTTAATAGACAGCATCTACTAGATCGCTCGAATACCAACCCAAAAATATAAACTGAGAAGGATCACTTCAAATAGAAAGAGCCTTCTAAAGAATTATTTGTTATTTTGAGAAACTCGTGAAGGATCTCACATAATGCATGAAGAAAGAGATGTCGAAATCAGAGAGAAAAGCTGAGCTGAAGTGTGTGAAAAAAAGAGAGAATGGGAGGCCTATATATAGGGAAAAGCGGGAGTTTTTTACTCCCCCTAAAACTTAATGTGGGATGGGAATATTCCCATTGCATAAGCAGGTTAGCCATGCAGGTCACTTGGACCCGCAAGCTAACCAATAGCTCCATTCATAAGGTAAGCTCCCGCAAGCGTTACTATGGGCAGTGCATGCCGGCTTGCAACCCTCTAGCGCGCACGGGCTTACCCCGCGTGCTAGCGGCCCATGAGCTTTTGATAAGTGTATAGTTACACTTATTATCTTGATATTTTTACTCATAAAATAATGTGGTTTAGAGTTATTGTATACTTCATATAAAAGATTTCAGGTGGTATGCAGTTGTTTTTTATGCAAGTGCAGAATCTAGGTGAATCTTGGGAGTGAAATGATCAATGATGGAATTCTATGCAAAAAGAGTGAAAAATGTACAAAAAGATGCATGGAATGCAATATATTAGCTTAGGATCGAAGTTGTCAAAGATCGGTAAAGTTGCAAAGAAGAATCATGAAGACATGCATAAGTCACAACCATGTCACGATCGTAAATCCTACTCGTGAAGAGTCGCCTTTTAGAGACAATGTTACCATGAAAAGGTGCCTATCTTTTGAAGATAAGGATGAAATCTTGCATCCAATCACATTGAAGATGATGCAAACCTTCACCAATGGACATGACTATTCGTTTGGATAAACATGACCTTTCACACTCTATAAATAGAGGTTCAAATCAACCATTTCATGCAGATGGTGTGAGATGACATGTGTGGCATGATACATGATCGATAGAGAGTGAAAGTTATATAGATTTTTCTAAGTTCAAAAGTTAAAGAAAAAAATGTATAAGTGATTCGATTCTTGTTTCAATCACTAGATTTCTCCACAAATTTGAACAATTGTTGTATGAGTGTAATTGCAAAGCACTTATCAATAAAAGTTTCCATTCTTCAACATTCATTTATTCAATATTCACAAGGAATAGCATCCTAAAGGAGGTTCTGTACGAGTCGAGATTGAATTCAAAGTAGACGCAGGAATTGTTAGAATTGGCGACTCCCATAAAGAGTGGATACGGTTTGATCAACTTTAGGTTTCACTTGCATACCTTACAACTTTACTTTGTTTTCTACTTATACTTTCTAATTCGAAGTTTATGATATGTCTATGTGTCATAACATGTATTTCATCTTGCCTCACTTATATTAATGAAGTTATATGCTTTCAAGTTGACTTTAAGAGTAGTTTCGGGGTTAACAAGGTTGTGCATAATCACTGGATCTATGATTATAATGCAGTTTAGTGAGCCAACATTTTTGGAGTGGTAACTTGCTAAATATGGCTATGTGAGAGTGACCCGTACTAAGCATGGTATTATTGTCCATGTTTTTATAAGTGTCATAATTCGTTTACCCTAGATTTAGAAAAATCATTTCATGTGTTGCTCTACGATGAATTATATGATATTTTGGAGTCTAGAACTGAGTTTGTTGAAGTTATCTAGTGTATAAAGCATTCTTGATTATTTTACATATTTTACTCCATTATAATTGTTCATAGAGAATATCTATATGCTTTTCATCTTCTCTAATTTGTTCATGCGTCTGTCCATTCATTTGTCTACCATTCAAAACCTTTAACTTATTTTATTTTCTTTTGTTCCATAACTCTAGTTGATCCTTAGAACCGAATTCCTTCCCTATGAAATCGATATCTTTTAAAACTACATCGCAACTATATACTTGCAGTTATCATCTTTTTTCTATTTAATGAGCGGTACTGACAACACCTATTCACATTTAGAACTTTTATGTTATCAGTAGAAAAGTGGCGAATAGCCATATACACCCCACTCCGTGATGAAAACTTATCTTGATTTTTGTCCTTTATAGCCATCAGTATCCGATTATACCTTGAAAAACCATCCATGAAGGAGTACATAGCGCCCTTACTGCACTGTCGACCAGAACATCTATGTGGGGTAGGGGGAAATCATCCTTTGGGGAAGCTTTTATTCAGATCCTTGAAATCCACTCAAACTCTGACCTTGCCATCTTTCTTTGTCACTAGGACGATGTTGGATAGCCATATTGGGTACTCAATCACTTACAAGAACTTAGCTTTAATTTGCTTTTCCAACTTAGCTTTAACCTTCTCTGCCCATTTAGGCCTTAAGCGACGTAGTTTCTGTTTTACCGATTTAATCCGAGGGTCAGTTTGGATATGGTGTTCCATGATCTCTCTTTCCACTCTGGGCATGTTTTCATATAACCAAGCAAACGCTACCATGTAACGTTAAAGTACATTTGTGATCTCTCTTTTTTCTTCAAGATTCAAATCATTAGAAATTGTCACCATTTTTTGTGACTTATTTGTACCCAAGTTAATTTCGTTTAATGATCCATCATGAATGTTAAAGACATTATGCGTATGATCATATGAATGCGTGGTTCCATCAAGCAGAACATCAAACAAGTAAGCAAAATTGTCATATTTCATTGAATTGGCTTCATAGGCGAAATTGTCAAAAACATCTGAAATGTGCAAGATTACATCATCATTATTGTCATCCTCCACATGCGGACGACCTTCATTTGCATCAGTAGGTGTGTCAGGAGTTGGTTCAGCTTCAAGGGTGGCTTGTGCCAGCTTTTCCGTGAGGAGTCTGACGGTGCCCGATAGATCCCGGTCTTTCACGTCACCCTTCTTCTTCATCAGGTCACTGATGGCCTTTGTGAATGCTGCTACCGCATCTTCCAGTGCTCCACCTCTCTCAGGTTCAGTTGATTCATCCTTAGTCGAGGTCACTTCCATGGCTAGGATTGGTTCTTCTTCAAGTACAATCTCTTACGGGTGTTCAATCAGCTTGCCAATTGCGAAGTAAAAAACATCATTTAAAGATCTCAAGCCCTTTGACCTCTTCCCCATTTAGGATTGACGATTTTGGCTCCCCTAGATATGCCTTAATGTCTTCAGCCTCGCAGATGTTAACCATGTAGCAGAATAAGGGTTGCTTGTGCTTGTACATTTTCTTGTTTGGGGCGAATCCCAAACCTAACCCAGGTATGACCAGAATGGGGTCAATGGCTCTGATGATCCCCTAATGGTGTTTTCCCATACCTCTTCCAAGGATGAAACCCTATTTCTTTATCTAAGCTTTCAAACTTTTAGGGAAAAAACTGATACCCCTTTGGAGTCCTACGCTCCTTGTTCTTTCCTTCAGTTGCCATAGCCACCCTTAGCCTTTGTGTTGCTCTCTCCTCAAACGTGGCTGCCACCATTACTGATTCCTCATCCACCTCAATTGTTATTGGCCTCTCATTATGGATAAGCTTTATCTTTTGGTGCAAAGTGGAAGGGACTGCTCCCATTGCATGGATCTATAGCCTACCCAAGAGCAACGAGTAAGTTACTAAGATGTCCAATACAGTGAACTTTATAATGGAGGTTACTCCCCCTGCAGTGACCTCTACTTAGAAATTACCCACTACCCCTCTCTTTGAATCATCATAGGCTTGAATCACCGTATTTGACTTGGCCAACATATCCTCCCTTAACCCTAAATGAGGTAGGACCTTGAGTAGACATAAATTGAGGGCCGACCCATCATCGACCATCACACATGGTATCGCCCGGCCGTATTGTGCAACCCCAATTCTTGTGGCAGTTCGAATTGATCAAAGGTTATGGATGGCATTTGGCAGGGAGCGATTCCTTTTCCAATAGCAACACACACTCAATTACAGAGGTTGTAGGTGTAGCGGGCATTTGCATCAGCCTTGATAAGTGTATAATTACACTTATTATCATTATATTTTCAATCATAAAATGATATGGTTTTGTTTCATTTTATACTTCATATAAAAGATTTCACCTGGTATGTAGTTGTTTTTTATGCAAATGCAGAAACTAGGTAAATCATGGGAGTAAAATGATCAAAAGTGGAATTCTATAGAAGAAGAGTGAAAAAGGAGTAGAAAGATGCGTGGAACACAAGGATTTGGCTTAGAATCAAAGTTGTAAAAGATTGGCAAAGTTGTAAAGAAGAATTATGAAGAAACAACATTTCACGATCATGACACCTATTCGCGGTTGCGACTTGTCACTCTTCATAAACAGAGAACTGCTAACCAATGTTCACAAATGCAACATGTGATTCGCGGTCATGACATGTGATGGTTATTGGTTATCTCTTTTCAACTACCAACTGCCAGATAACAATGATCAACTGCCATCAACCGCCATCAACTACCAACCGAAAAGACACATTTGGAAGTTAACCAGTCATGAAAAAGTGCCTTTCCATTATGGATGAGGATGAATCTTTGCATCCAATCGCATTGACATGATGCAACTCTTCGCCAATGGACATGACTCTTCGTTTAGATAGACGCAACCTTTCGTACTCTTTAAATAGGTTCCTAACCCAGTCAATTTTGTGATGCATGGTGTGTGCATAAAGTGAGTGGTGTGTACGTGATACATATAAGACACTAAATGATAGTATGCGTTTATAGATAGAGAGTGTAAATATCTAGATTTCGCTACGTTCAGAGTCTTAGCGAGAAAAATGTATAAGTGATTCATTCGTATTTCGATCACTATATTTCTACACAAATTCGAGCATTTGTTGTATGAGTGTAATTGCAAAGCACTTATCAACAAAAGTTTTTCTTCTTCAACATTCTTTTATTCGAGATTCACAAAGAATAGCATCTTAGCAGAGGTTCTGTACGAGTCGAGACCAAATTCAAAGTAGACATAGGAATTGCAGGAATTGATGACTCCCATTAAAGAGTGGATACAATTTGACCAACTTTAGCTTTCACTTGCGTACCTTACAACTTTACTTCTTTTTCTGCTTACACTTTCTATTTCAAAGTTTATGATATGTCTATGTGTCATAACAAGTAATTTGTTTTGTGTTATTTATATTAATCAAGTTATATGCTTTCGAGTTAACTTTAAGAGTGATTTCAAGGTTAACAAGATTGTGTATAGTCACTAGATCTATGATTATAATGATGTTTAGTGAGCCAACATTTTTGGAATGGTAACTTGCTAAATATGGCTATGTGAGAGCGACCCGTACTAAGCATAGTAATATTGTTATCCAGGTTTTTATAAGTGTCATAATTCGTTTACCCTAGACTTAGAAAAGTCATCTCATGTGTTTCTCTATGGTGAATTATTGAATATTAGGGCATCTAGAACCATATTTGTTGAAGTTATCTAGTGTACGAAATATTCTTGATGATTTTCCATGGTTTTCTCTGCTAAACTTGTTCTTAGGAATATCTTTAAATTTTACATCTTCTCTAGTCTGTACATACATCTATCCATTCATCCGTCTATGATCCAACCCCTCCAATAAAATTCCCTATTTTCATTTACCCCTAACTGTAGTTGGTCTTTAGAATCGAAATTCCATACTTGTGGTGGTCACCATTTTTCTATTTGATAAGCGGCATTAACAACACCTATTTATAATTTGAACTTCTTAACTTGTCGGTAGAAAAGTGGGGAACAAGGTTTTTGGCATCATAACAAAATATAAGCCCTCAAAATTAGTAGAGTCAAAATCTTGCGATCAAGTTTTTAGCGTCGTTGCCGGGGAAGGCAAGTGCATTCTTAGAGATCAAATATTTAGAGTATATGGTATATTTTTTCTAATATATCTATTTGTTTCTTTCTTAAACTGTATAGGTTGTCAAATCCTAACCTAGATGAAAAAAGAATATGAAATAATCATCTTGGAGTTGATACATTATATTATTACGTTTGATTTATCATTAAATAGAAGAAATTATTCGATTTTTCCTATTCACATTTGCGACCCCCATTCGCACTCGTGAATCCATAATTAAAACTCTCTGTTTCTCAAATTCTGTAAGTCACAATCGCAACATATAATCAAGATCGTGACTTGTGCAATAAATGCAGTAGTTTTGCATTTATTCGATAGATATTCCACTAACCCCTATAAGATTGATGTGGGAGTGCTCATAAATTCTCCCCTCCGCAATTTTATTTTTTGCAATCTATTCCAAATCCGAATTTACTTCTATTCTTTCAATCTTTTCTTTCATTCACAATGGTTATCACAAACAAATCCAACCTAGTTCCGCCTACAAATCTCCAAGAATGGTACGAGGCTCAGGGGATTATTTTGAAGTCATTAGGGAGGATGAATATGAGAGTTCCTATACCATCTATAGGAACAGCTTCATCAACTTTGTCATTTACTCGAATATGACTCTGGGTAACAGTGTGGATAACTGTATGGAAATGTTGGTCACATTAGTATGGAAGAGCGATAGGAAGAGCAACTTAGTTTATCGTCACCATGGGAAAGAGTATAAGTTGATAAGGAAGGCATTGGAAAAGTAAGTTTTCCAAAGGATTGTTGTTATAAGATACTTCCTGAATGGGATCCCTTACCAATATGGAATCGCCTGACTGGCCAAACCGAGTTCAAACGAGAATCTGCCTATAGCTAGTGGATTCGTGACCCATGCTTGCTCGTATTACACTTTTACTTAAGTGGAGCGTTGTTTGGAAAGTCATCATTCGACCTTGTCATTCCCGAAGAATTGTTTATGTTGGAAGCAATTTGGGATGGCATACTTGTTGATATCTCAGGATTATGATGGAGATACTCATGTCTACCGTGCAGAACCCTGGAATAATTGAATACAAGTGTCGAACTATGGCAAATTTGTTGGGCCAGATTGGAAGAATGCCCTACGCTACTGAAGCCTTTACTAATGAAGACAAGATTCAGGAATTAAAGATGGATGTTTTCTTCGAGTATGGATTTCTGGTCAGGTGTATTGGGTTTGATAGAATCACCTATGATTGTAAATCATGGGATGACAGAGTGGAAGTTGATAGACAACGAGAAGGTTGAATGAACTTATGGAGGCACAAATCTCGATTTATAGAAAAACCAACGATATTCATACTCATATGTTTGATATCGAGCGAGATCTATGGGAATCTTACATTAAGATTGACCTAATGATAGAATCGCTTCCCCCCAACTGAATATCCATTTTTCATTTAGATTTAGGATTTTGTACAGTTTGTTTTTGTTTTTGTTTTTGTTTTTGTTATTCCTTTGTTTGTTTGTTCATGTAATTATTTGTTTGTTAATGTTGGGTATAAAAGTATTTTATATATATATTTGACATATTTGTTTTCGTAAGTTTTTTATAGGGCTAAGTCTAAAAATCAAAAAGATAGAAGAAGAGAAGAAAGTCGTGATCACGACTATAGATCGCGCCCATGACATTATATAGTGAAACTTTCTATTTCTATCATGAGGAAAGTCACAATCACGACAAGCCTTTGCAATTGTGACACGGGCATAATATAACCTTTACAAATCATGATTTAACACATGACAGATGGCTGAAACTGCCATTAACAGCTAGTTTGAAGGATAAACGGCTATATTGACTATTGTGGCCAATTAGAGACCTTTTTGAACTCTATAAATAGGTCTAAGTTGAACCCTAGACACCACAACCTTCTATAAAAGCTTACAAAAGTTCTAAAATTTTCATCTCTATTCTTCTACAATCTAAACTTTTTCAACCTTCACTTCAAAACACCTATATGCCTCGTGTTAAGGTACTGGAAAATAGAAGAAAAGTCCTGAATTATCAACAAGAGTACGGTTGTCCTTTTCCAATTCACACATGTGAAGAAGGAAAGACATTCCAAGTTCTAAACAAGTTGGAAATTAATGGTATGATTTTTCTTGATATGGTTTTCTTGGAGACTATAGGACTCCATGAACAAATGGGGATGTATCTTGTTGATTTGGGTTTATGCCAATTTGTGGGAATGCGATTTCCACAAAACCATGATTAGATTTTAGAATGTCTAGTGACATTCAATTTTGAAGATGAAAGGAAGAGGGCGATTCAATTTCGTAACCAAGGAAGGCATTACACTGTCACAAGAGAGATTATCAGTGTTTGGTTCGGGTTCGAAGTTGAAAATTCATCGAGCATGATGAATTCATTTCAACCAAATCGAGTTTGCACAGATTTAACTGGTAAGAGAGTCTTCGACCCTAAAAATTCTCCTAATAAACTTATTAAGGATGAGTGCATTCTTCTTCTCCAAAAATACCTTTCCACTTCGTTATTTTGTCGAGTAGGGAATACCAAAGTCCAAAAGAAAGATTTGTTTGTTCTTTCTTGCGCTTTGATGAAACAAAAAGTGAAATTCATGGATATTATATGGGATATGATGAAGAAGAATTCTACAAGTATGAGGAACAAGATTAGAGTGGCCGAAATTATCACCGCTATCATCTTGGGTGCTCGTAACCAACTCCCCTATGTCCAACAACCGAGTGAGTATTCTCGTTATATGGATGGGAATTACTTAAAGAATACCTGATTTCTTCAAGAGAATGATGGTGTATATTCTTTCTACTCTTACTCCAACTGCACCAAGAAGATAATCTCCACTCATGAAGATTCTCCCGTTGGACTATCTAATCCTACCACTAGACTTCCTCATGGAAAAGCTCCAATGATTGAAGAAGATGATGAAGAAGAAGATGAAGCTCTAGAATTTTAGAAGGCGAGCATGCAACAAAAATTAGATAATTGCCAGGCGAAACTTGGAGTAATGAATAA
Organism: Euphorbia schlechtendalii; assembly: GCA_949673415.1. Taxonomy (NCBI): domain Eukaryota; kingdom Viridiplantae; phylum Streptophyta; class Magnoliopsida; order Malpighiales; family Euphorbiaceae; genus Euphorbia; species Euphorbia schlechtendalii. The sequence continues at coordinate 21,656 of CATIWQ010013273.1, forward strand.
GGACATGAATATTCTAAAGAAAAGTAATAAATTGATGCTTCAAAAATTATTATTTTTCTTTAGAAAACAAAATTGTCGATTTACTCATAGTTCCCCAGATTATCCTTCTCAATAGATCAGATTTACTCTTTTCTTTTCTTTTTCTTTTTCAAATTTTTCGACTAGTAGTTTGTTTTTAGTTTTTAGTTTTTCAATTTTAATAAAGTCTTCCACAATGAGGACATTGTGTTCTTTAGTGTGGGGGGTATTTGTAAAAATCCCAAAATCCAAAAAAATTAAAAATCAAAGAATTTGAAATTTTTTCTTGATTTTTGTGTTATTTATACATTATCCATACCTATACTATACTAACATATGTTCCAAGGTTATTTTGAGTGTTAGGTATTTCAAGTTTGATATTAGTTCATATTTCGAACAAATTGTTTCGAGTATGACCACACATTGAGAGTGTGAGCATTTTTTGCACAACATTTAGCATTTGGCAAGGATGAGTTGTGAGTAACATTCAAAAGCAAATTATAAGTAAGTTTCGATATATATATTCGAATGCAATATGAATTAGTATAAGTTATATAGTTTTAGTTTAATGCTACCGATAAGTTAGTAGTGGAGAAATATCTAGTAGTGTTCTTACTATGAGTATTATTTACTATTCTCGAATATGTCTTTTAAGTATTAAGTGTGTTTAGAGTGTTGGGAAACTATAGCTATAATACTTTGAAATTGTTCAATAAAGGATGAGGTTATTGAGAGAAAAAATCAAAAGAAAGACAAGATAACCAATGAGTTATGCAAAAGGTGAGGAATGGTATGGAGTAGAAACTGCAAAAATTCAATGAGTGAAAAAAGTAAAGTAGCATATCACGAAAAATGGGTGCAAAGTACGAATCTGTACTTAAAAAACATATGCTTAAAAGAAAAAAATGAGAGAAAGTGGTATGGAGCATAAAATGAAATTTCTAAGCTTGTTTTTAGCATCTTAGGTTATCTAAAAATGCCTTGAGATCAAACTTTCGAAAGTGTGCTCCTTTTGTCCTTTATACTTTATACTTTACTTGATAGAAGGAAATATTCGAGTAAACATATAACACTTATATGAAGACGCAATTCGGTTGACTCTCCATTAAGAGCAAAGGTATGCAACTAGACTACATAAATTGCATATTACTAATTTGTGGGAAATTTCGAACTTTTACTTGAACTTTATGCAATGTGGGAATGTGATACTCACTACGATAGTCTTTCACTAAATGAGGTACGAACTTGATTACTATTTTATACACTTCTATTGTGTTTACCTTGAGGAAAAGGTAAAAGTTAAGTGTGGGGGTGTGATAAGTGTATAAATACACTTATTATCATGATATTTTCAATCATAAAATGATATGGTTTTGTTTCATTTCATACTTCATATAAAAAATTTCACGTGGTATGTAGTTGTTTTTGATGCAAATATAGAAACTAGGTAAATCTTGGGAGTAAAATAATCAAAAGTGGAATTCTATGGAAAAGGAGTGTAAAAGGTGCAAAAAGATGAGTGGAACACAAGGATTTGGCTTAGGATCGAAGCTGTAAAAGATTGGTAAAGTTGTAAAGAAGAATCATAAAGAAACAACATTTCACGATCATGACACCAATTCGCGGTCATGAATTTTCACTCTTCATAAATAGATTACTACCAACAAATGTTCACAATCACGACATGTGATTCAGGGTCATGACTTGTGACGGTTATTGGTTATCTCTTTTCAACTACCAACCGCTAGATAACAACGATCAACCACCAATTGAAAAGACACCTTTTAGAAGTCAAGAAATCATGAAAAGGTGCCTTTCTATTGTGGATGAGGATGAATCTTTGCATCCAATCACATTGAAATGATGCAACTCTACGCCAATGGACACAACTCTTCATTTAGATAGATGCAACCTTTCGTACTCTATAAATAGGTTCCTAACCCAGTCAATTTCATGATGCATGGTGTGTGCATAGAGTGAGTAGTGTATAGGTAATGCATAGAAGACATTGAATGATAGTATGCTTTTATAGATAGAGAGTGTAAATATCTAGATTTCACTACGTTTAGAGTCTTAGCGAGAAAAATGTATAAATTTTTCGATTCCAATTTCGATCACTATATATCTACACAAATTCGAGTGTGTTATTATATGAGTGTAATTGCAAAGAACTTATCAATAAAATTTTTTGTTCTTCAACATTCTTTTATTCGAGATTCACAAAGAATAGCATCCTAGCGGAGGTTCTGTAAGAATCGAGACCGAATTCAAAGTAGACGCAGGAATTGCGGAATTGATGACTCCCATTAAAGAGTGGATATGGTTTGATCAACTTTAGCTTTCACTTGCATACCTTACAACTTTACTTTGTTTTCTGCTCATACTTTCTATTTCAAAGTTAGTGATATGTCTATGTGTCATAAAGAGTAATTCATTTTATGTCATTTATATTAATTAGTTATATGCTTTTGATTTAACTTTAAGAGTGATTTCGGGGTTATCAAGATTGTGTATAGTCATCGGATATGTGATTATAATGCTATTTAGTGAGCCAACATTTCTGGAATGGTAACTTGCTAAATATGGCTATGTGAGAGCGACCCCGTACTAAGCATGGTAATATTGTTATCCAGGTTCTTATAAGTTTCATAATTCATTTACCCTAGACTTAGAAAAGTTATCTCATGTGTTGCTCTACGTTTAATTATTGAATATTAGGGCATCTAGAACCGTATTTGTTGAAGTTATTTAGTGTACAAAATATTCTTGAGGATTTTGCATGTTTTTCTCTGCTAAACTTGTTCTTAGAAATATCTTTACATTTTACATCTTCTCTAGTCTGTACATACATCTATCCATTCATACATCTATCATCCAACCCCTCGAATAAAATTCCCTTTTTTAGTACCCCGTAACTCTAGTTGGTCATTAGAACCGAATTCCTTCCCTGTGAGATCGATATCTTTTAAAACTACATCGAAACTGTATACTTGTAATGGTCAACATTTTTCTATTTGATAAGTGGTATTGACAACACCTATTCATATTTTGAACTTCTTAACTTATCGATAGAAAAGTTGGGAACAAGGTTTTTGGCATCATAATAGAATATAAGCCCTTAAAATAAGTAGAGTCAAAACCTTGCGATAAAGCCTCTTGACCAGGCCCATCCTATATTTTTAGAATATCTCGAGCAGCCTCCATATGATGTACTTTGCCTGAGTCCCCTATAGCTGGTTCACTAAGGGGTCTACATCCAGCATGTTCTCATAGAATCTAGGAACATTCCAGTAAGGGTGCTTATCGACCTTGATGCATATATCCTTAAATCAAGGAGGAAAAGGAAGACAGAAGAAGGGACCTCGATCGAAGGGGTGGCCATCCTAAATGCGATGAAGCCCATTTAATTGGATTCCTACAAATTGAAGGGACAATGTAGCCAACCCAAAGATGGATATGATCAGTACCCTTGGGTGAATTCTATGGAAACAAGGGTGATGGAGGATGGAGTGCTGAGAGTTACCTAGAGTGGTCTGGTTTTCCGAAGGGAAGAAGTGGTACAGCTTAATGACTCTAGGCCTGAGGAAATCACTAGGGAATAACCTGACATGGAGAACACCTCTGCCAGTGGATCCTCTTCCGTGCCTTCCCCTTCATCAGTCACTATATTTACTCCTAGGTTGGATCGAGATAGAATTGCTAGTACAGAATTGGTGGGTATCCTTGACCCTACTGCAAGGATATTGCGATGTCTAATGATTATTTCCCTGTCAAGATGATGAGCGTGATATGCTAGCTCATCAAAATCAGGGATTGTCAGCCTCAATAGGTGGTAGTGGTACCATTCTCAAGATCCCTCTATCATTAACTATACCCTTGCAAATTCAATTGGTCTTGTAGACATCACCACGTAAATAAACATCCACCGCTTTATGTAGCTGGTGAGTGACTCCCCCTCCCTCTATTTGCAAGCAAGTAGATCTCGCATGCTTTGCCTTGGCAGCAGTAGAAATGCAAATTCTGTTTGGAACTCTGCAGCAATATAGTTCCAAGTACTCTTTATGTGTCTAGATTGCATGTTGTACCACTAGCTCACCACCCCTGACAATGAGCATGGGAAAAGTGTGGCTATCATATCCTATGAAAGACCCTATGCTCGATACAAGGTGTAAAATGGGTTAACGATGCATCATTCCCATCGAAAATAGATATTCTTACCAAATTAAAATTGACCCTCAGGACTTCCTCCCTCTCTCTAGCTCCTCAATTACTTGATTGAGACTTGAGAATCTCCATTACAACATCCGAGTCCATCCTTGACTTGATTACCATCACATATTGGTCTTCCCCGCTGGTCGATGCTTCTCCTAACAGATCCCTCCCTACATGAAGCGACATAGGTTTCTGGCCGATAAATACCAATAATCCAGCAAGGTTGACCTCAAAAGCTTTAATATCAACTCCGCCCCCTCGGTGGCCTGATTCTTTCTCCGATATCCTAAATACATGCTCAAGATCTTTTCCTCCTCTAACTACCATCATGAACTCCCCAAAGCCATCAGAGATGCATTTTAGTACCTTCTCCTCCCTTATCCCAGAGTTAATCATTCCAACATTGGCCTTGAAATTTGGTAGAGGGTTGGCCTTAGTGCTTGGTTTAAGCGTAGGCTCATGAATGATCTTGTCATCTACCAGCTTTTGGATAGCCCTCAGTAGTTCTTTATATTTGTTCTTGCGATGCCCCACAGCTACATGATAGTGGCAGTAGTTGTTCTTATCTTCAAGCTGAGGAGGAACATGCTTTTTCAGGCTCTCCATCTATTTTAGTTCTCGCAATTTGGTGAACAAGAACCAAAGGTTAGCCATGTTGGTGAGATGCCATGATACTCCTCTTTCGGTAACCTGATAGCAGTTACTTTCTCCTCTTGCACTAGTTGTATTACTGGTTATTTCGCTTTCACATGCACTGGGTTAGAGTCGTTCTTATTGTACCAGGTTTAGCAGCTTGTTGTCTCGTTTCTTCCTCCATAGTGTCATAACGCTCTATTTTTTCAACCCGAACAAATACAACCTAGTAATTGTGTAAGGTTTCAAACCTAAATCTCTTCTGATAAGATGGTAGTGCACCATCCAAGAGATTCACGATCATTTCAAGTAAGGTCATGCAAGATTGTAACCTGACTTGTGTAGCCATCCACCTATCGAAGTAAGGCTTGAAACTTTCCCCCTACATTTTCCTTACAGCCTTTAAGTTCTACATTATTGTAACCATTAAGGTGTTGAAACCATAATGATATACCATTTCTTGGGATAGACGTCCCCAGCCATAAGCTATAACAATCAAAAGGTGACTATACCACTCATTCACAAGGCTCCCTTGTGTGATAATGAACAGCTTGGCCATCATGTAGTCGCTTAATCTCAGGGCCCTCATTACATTTTGATAATGTGCAATATGTGCTCGAGGGTCTATGTTACCCATGTATTTCTCGAATTCGGGCATAGCGAAAGTTGGAGGTAAAATATTCTCATCTTTGGCTATTGACTATGTCAGAATTGCACCCATCTACCCCTATGCAATATGCACACTATGGGTAGTTATAAACTGTTTCCATAGTTCAACCATTCCTTGCTACTGGAGGATATTGTTCAAAGTCCCCGAGAAATTGCCATATTTCATCCCTAGGTTGTACTGTCCTTGACTCTGGAACATCTGAGAAGGTGCACCCTAACTTGGCACCGTGGGTTGAGCTACCCTTGAACAAATGGGATGTAATTGGAGGAGGGCTTGATTTTTTGGGGCTCCACCACTCTAGGTGCAAATGAAGTTTGTCCCGATTGCCTCAAGAAGAACCGGCCACCAAGTTATGGCTGAAAAGCAAAATCATACATTGTTTAGCCAACCTGCGGTTGACCTTATCCCAATCCGAACTGATAGGAAGTCAGAAATACAGCAGCACAAGAGGATGGTCCCCCTGGTAGAACTGTACCACTAACGTTCAAGTTAGGCACCACATCATTTACCCTTTGCCCGGGCTATCCTATCCTGGTGTGACAGTTGATGATCAACGTAAACTGGTCATTGTTAGTGAAAGCATTCATTGCTGTAGCAATCTCGACTCTCACCGATGATTGGTTCACTTGTGGGTTCTGCCCCACCCCAAGATTTTGTTCCTATACCACATTCTCCTCTTGTTGGTTAGCCATATTACTGAAACTTCATGGAGTGCGTTGTTTTGAGTCCGAACCTGAGCCTTCACTAGAGTTCGCGTATGGAATTTTTTCTTGATGTGTCAAAATTAGAGAAAGGAAAATTGATCGGCGAGAAGCCCTGTTCCAAGCCCTTTCGTAGATAAGCTTTTTCATGGCTGAAATACATAGGAAAATCGTCAGGGAATGCATGTTAAGCCATGATGCGTGATTGATGTGTGAAATGTTAATGTCATGGCTGCATACATAATGGGTTAATGTGCCATGATGCGAGATAAAAATTAAACAAAACAGAGCAAAATCTTTAGTCCAAGTGACAAGGATGGGTGACTGAAAATCCAATGGATTTGAGATCTGCACTGTGTCCATGAGACAGTATGAAAGGGAATGATGTGATAAAGTGACCTAATTACCTGTGTGGTGATAGGTTAAAAGTATTAGAACTGGTGTTGTGACTAGATGTCATGAAGATGTCCAATTATTTTCAGGTAAGTAGTGTGACGCACCCTAATAAAAAGTGGTTCAAACATTTGTGAAAATGACTACCATATGTAGCACTTAGATGAATGTTTTGGTTATTTTTCCCCATTAGGGCAAGGTCTTGGATGTTAGTGGACATCATTATAGAAGGTATGTAGTAATGCATGGGTCGTTGCCCTTCGTGAGTGGGTATTTCAGGTGTGTAGTAAGGTTTTTGAGGTAAGTTTGCCCAATGTGGGCTTAAGTTAAGGCATCAACTGGGATATCCTTTAATATGGTTTGTGTTCATGTTTGCCCCGTGTAGGCTTTTGGTATATATAATTAACCCAAAAGGGCTAGGAATTGGATGCCAAATGGGCATCGTACAAAAATCTAGGTAGGTTTGCCTTAGGAGTCGGACATCAAGTGGACGTCACGTTGAAGAATGGCTAAGTGATGCTACACGATTCTACTTAGTTTCATGTTGTCCTTGGGTGACACAATCTCAAGTGTCGTCTATATCCTAAATGTGATGAGAGCAACTATAGTTTTGCAATATTTCAATGAGTTTGTGCATTCAAGTGTCTGCATTAAGATTCGTGGTCAGCATGGCACATTTGTATAATGCATGATGAATAAAAAAAACCATAGACACATAGCACATAGCCAACTTCCGACCATACAACTCCCATGCGTAGGGTTTTTGGCTAGTCTCTATCCTAGGTTTGGTTCATCTTAGTACCACGAGGATACTAAGGAGCGCACCTGCAAGAAAATATAATGCATTGTCGTTCATTAGGTAACACCCAAGGGGAAATGCCTACAGCTTATTTACATGAGGTTTATAAATGGGTTGTTGATGTAGATGGTTCTTGTTGCACTAAAATACAATCCAAGCCTCTCCCCAAATGGGTTCTAACAAGGGAGGTACATGCAACATGACAACAAGTGCTTTACCCGCTCAAGTACTGTCTTTTCTCAAGGAGACAGATTAGTACAAGAGAAAGCTTTGCTATATTAGGGGTACCTTAGACTTACGGGTTAATCCCTTCTATTGTAATGTGAAGTTTTATGAATACGTCATAATTAAGTGAAAATGGAATAATGTGATCAATAATTTTCGGCACTTATCCAAAATCTAAAATCTTTGAAAAAACAAATTTTTTGAAAAATCCCCACCTGAGTCGTAACTGTGAGCAGATGACATGGAGGATGGGCTAAGAGTGTGCAAATTCAAAGCTGCGATCCACCTGGGTGTTTAAAAAGTACCGGGTCGAGGACCTGGAAGGATTGGTTGAGAAAGCAAAAACATTTTTTAGATCGGTCAAATTCAAATCAACCATCTCTTAGTGTAGAGTCGCCAACTAGATTAGCTCTTTCTAAGAATTAGAGTCCTGTAAGGCTTAACGTCCGGGGTACGATCCACTAAGATACAGAGATTCGGGTTTGGGATAAGTTGCTTATTTATTATTGGATCACATTATATTATATTTATAGAAAACCTTATTTCTTAATTGTGCATATTCACACTTATGTCAGTTTTCGAGTTATTATGCATGATTCACTTATATTTGAAAGCGGTAAATCCATCCATAATGCAGTAAATAAATGCAAAAAAGTAAATATTAAAATTACAAAACGTCAGGGGATGCAACCACCCGCCTAATCTATTAATTACATTTCCCAAAAAAATAATTGAAATTGCGATACCCGAAGGAAAATTAAAATCCTAAACATACATCTAATCATGCATCTACAAAGGTTAGCATAGGGTATATTACAAAACATTGCATCTTTAATGGGTTTATTATTTTAAAATAAAATAATTCATTTTAATTAACACATTGGTTGCTCGTTTTAATTAATGAAATTGCTCGCATGGTAAAATAGTGGGGGCTATTATCCGAGAATATATTTTTATTCCCTTCGTGTGGGTATTCTAGCATATATCTCCATTAATAAGGAAATTACAGATGAAGAAAGAAAAATTACAACGTTCGTAATAAAGCAGAATAATAAAAATCCTAGGTTTGAAGATGAAATCAGAATAAGGAATAACAGACAATGAGCACGGAATTAGCAGTTTTAGGAACTCAGAGGCTTACCCTTACGGAACAAATCCACCTTAACAATATCCCTTCAACCTTAGAAAGTAGTCCTCATCATCTTTTAGTTTTTGTGGTTGAAAAGTTGGTGTAAATCTCAAAAATACTTGTTTAATTCCCGAAATCGATTGTAGTTCTAAAGCTGTATTTTTGTTTTGAAAATTTCCCATCCCGATTACCAAAAATTCCCAAATTATTTATTGGGGAAAATCTTGGATATCTAAAAATGGCAACAAATTCTTGCGAGGCAGGTCCCCGATTCCGGTTTTTGCGACTTTTTCGTATTTTTCTTGTATTTGTAAAATTTTTTGTATTTTTAATTAATTTTTTGAACAAAAGAGAATAAATAATTAATTTTATTAAAAGTTCGTTTTTAAAATTAGAGACGAGGAACACTCCCTCATGAAGGTGACTGAATAATCGAGAATTGTGTGATTCAAGGATAAAATCCTGAAAAGCTGTCATCATTGAACACGCGAGCTAGTACAAAATCCCATGCTCACACCGGGGTGTTTAGGACTTGGATTAGTTAAAACATAATCCAAGTAGTAGTTATGAAGAACTCCTCTAACAATCTCAAACCACTCATTGAAGTTATAAACATCATATTTGATGTCAACAAGAGGACCGGTATCATATTCAACTGAGATATAAGATATAATTTATATAGACATTAGTATATGTACATGCATTTAATATAAGGTCTTTTATTAAAGACATAATTCCTACTATTTTCTCGATATTTAAATATCCATTTCTATTCAAATTCAGGAAATTTGGTTGAACCAATTTTGTAGGTAGCATCCATAACCGCTTATCATGACCCCCACTATCGCAAGTCAAGCCACAACAAGATAATCATGGTTGGAACCCGTCCATTTGCATCTCTTCCAATCACTAATCCATTTGAGTTCTCTTTCTCGAGACATGCATACCTAATTGTACGACTCCTCAAATGTGTCTCTAATTCGACATTAGCTCTAATAATATAGATAACTAACCCTTCTTGGTTAAGCCATAGCCTAATCTAGTCTCATGACCAAACACATGTTAAAGGAAAGCATGTTATACATGTTCTTACATCCGTTAATAAGGTTCGTATCATGACTTATGATGGGAAGACAATCTAGCACCTTAATATTGTGGTAGGGATTTCATTGGTACCACTAGTCTCATCCTAGTCTAGGTCTTATACGATGGATAAGATTATGAAATAATAATTCTGAGCTATTAGGAATTATTAACTCAAAGGGAACATGCTCTGGACTGGTATATCATAATCATTCGACTATGCCAAGACACCACATAGCATGCAAAGCAAAGAGGGTCCATGTTTAAGTTCTTGCACCTATGTATATAAGTTTTAATTTAACAATTTAAACCATGTTTGTAAAACCATATGCGGAATCCAATTCCCATACTAGAAATTGACTAAGTCATAAAATTCCCTTGGGTACTCTTGAATCTAATACCGATGATGATTTCCAGGTAGGAGAGGCCACCTAAAAGTGAATGAGCAGCCATGTTCGATCCTTACCAAAATCACCATAGGCACTTTGATTCATTGTACCATGGAAAACTATGATTTAAAGATTTCATTATTTAATTAAACGAAGTACGAGACGGCCCTCAATTAAAGCATTTACACATGTGACAAAACATTGCTAATTTATATGATAATCACCTAAACTAAGTTTGAGCAAAACCTTAATCTAGTTATCACATCCATTTCTATACTACTCCTCAATAACTGGATGAGATGGAAATATTCCCATCCCATCCCTATCAGGTTAGCCACATGGGTCAAGGAGACCAGCGTGCTAACTTGCGTGGGTTGCGGGCTTCCCTTGCTTTGCCACAAGTGCTACCATGGGTAGCGCTTCGTGCTAGCGGTCCCTGAGCTTTACATCTTGCATGGCAGCCATGCAAGCCCCGCTTTGAATAACCCATGTTCATTTTGGGGCCCACTCGCAACAGGAAACTTCACTTGCTCCGCTCAGTGTAATTTTCCATATTTCCTCTTTATTCCTTTTAATTATTAATTCGGTTCAACCAATTAATAATTCTTCTAATGGAATTGACAACTTATATTTTTGGCATAGACTCAGTCTATAGGTTATTTATTTAGTCCGATAAAGACCCAAAGTGTGTGACCTCATAGGATCCCAAAGTATAGAGCTGCTAGAGGTTAACCTGAACTTGGCTTCCAATCCGGGAACCTTTAGGCTTAGTGTTCCAGACTGTTGTGGAACCCGATATCTCTGGACGATCAAATGGGCTTTCTAGAAAAGGCGTATGATCCCATGATACTTGGAACGTCACGTGCTTGTGACTTGATATAGTTCTGTAGTAGTAACCAATACAATACACTCCTTCCATCAGGTTAAGTACCATCAAGTTTATTATACTCAAATTAAGTGTCAGTTCATGTGATAGCCGTAGCTATCCTAGAATTAAACTTGTTCATGAAGAACACCACTTGGCCTTTATGTATCAAGATTAACTAGAAAGCCATTCTATCAATCTTATACTATGATAAGAGGTTTATGAGTATACCACTTCAACAAGGGACCCTAAGGTACATATCCCATTATATCACTATATCAGGAGCGATGGATCCCATCTTGACTACTCAGCTTATCATCATGTGATCATCAATATACCTGTAATCACCCGTATCATCCTGATTGCCAGGGTATGAATAAGTATGACCTAAAGTATAGCAACTCTTTCAAAGGGTATCTGGTATCTCAAGTTTGAGGATACTTGTACTGCTATTGCAATAAGACATGACACCAACACATGGATATAGTTATTTTCGAGTGTCTGTCTTATAACGATCTCTAATGTATTACTCGAATACATTCATATGTTAACTCAAGGTATCACCTTTAGCTCGTGAGATCGGATGCGTAGATGTAATCCAAAGAGTAAGCCTACACATGCTAGTCTGTCCTTTCCATTGATGTCCAGTCTTAATGAAACTATGACTAGGGATATTTAGACTATTCATATTAACACATATGTGTAGTTCTTACACCACATAGCTCCCAATATGTCTTGCACTTTTATGCTATGAAGTAGTCATTGACTTTGTCTCATCAATGCACATATACATGTTTAATATTATACGTATATGATACCTGCGAGATACATAAATAAATAGAGAGCACTGATTAGCGTTAAAGATTCCTTAATTATTATTATTATTATTATTATTATTATTATTATTATTAATTTGAAACCATTTTTACATTATAAATAATGAAGATATATCACCCTAATTGCATCTAAGGCATACATCATGTCAAACGAGTAAGATGCCTATTAGATCATCATAGCTATAGGTCTTCAAATCATAGGCCTCCTTGATTACACTCTTCTTTGAGTCCCACTCCTTGGTGAGAATTCTAAGGATCTTCTTCACCATATCTTCCTTGGTGAAGTCCTTTCCCAATCGCTTGAGTTCATTAATGATATTAATGAATGAATACCCTCATTGGCACCCATCTAGAACAACTCAAACTCCCAAATTATTAAGTTGATCTTTGAATCTTTTACTTTTTCAACCCTCATAGGTGACTTCCAGCTCCCTCCATATCTCATGTGATGTCCCGCACCTTGAAACCTTGTTGAATTCTGACAAATCTAGCACAAAATGTAAGTAATTAATTACTGCCACATTTCCCTTGAGGAGCCTTAAGTTAGCATCATGATAATCCTCTAGGTCTATTAGAATACGTTCCCCATTCCTAACAATTGTAAGAATTCTGGGTCCTAACTCAATATCTAGCTATGCTTACATGCTTAACGATTGTATGAAGTTTTTCATTTTATTTTTCTAAAATTTGTAATGATGACAATAAAAGAGAGGATGCCTGGTAACAAACATTCCTTCTTTAAGTAGTGTAGTCTATCCAAGACCGGAACTGTAGTAGGGATTATTAAAAGCCATCAGATCATTGACTCAAGACGATTATCTTAAAGTTGTACACTTGTTCTAATACCATTTGTTGGTCCGTGTTAGCTTTAATAATCGTGCAGAGGGGGGTGAATCCTAATTAACTTATTCTTTTTAGATTTTAAAACTAATTACCAAGTTAAATTTAAATGTGTGATGAGTGAATCAAGCTGAGTGTACTTTTGGTCTAAAACTGTAAATTACTAAACTTTAGCTGACTTAGTTTACTTTCATGCTGTGTTGAATAAAACTTACTCATCTTAGAAAGGTTTTCAAGCAAATATAGAAAATAGAGAGATGATGTATAAGGCAAACACTATTAAAGATGTAAAAGATATATAAGGATGGAAAACACATGAGTTTTATCCTAATTCATCCTCGAGCTAATCTCCAATCCCCGAATTCTTTTCCAAGCTTAAATCCACTAGGGTTTCTTTTCTTACATAGGAGGAGAAGCCTTTAATAATGGGTAGACTGATTATAGAAAGTACCTTCCTTTCTAACTACAGCTCAAACACAATTTGGGTACTCTTCCCAAACTGACTTACTTAGATGATTGAATAAATTGAAGAACAATGGATTTCTACTTATAAAATGGTAAATCCTTTATAATGAATTAGGTTTAGCTAGCTATCTAAGCCTATCTGATTTCTCTCTTACAAACCGAATGTAATTAGTTGTTTGTCTTTAGGATTGCTTGAAGTGGAATTTGAATGTTGTGATTACTTTAGCAGAGTTTCAGCTTAGGGAATTCGATGTGATTCACCAAGTTGTAAACATTTGCTCCAAGATCTATTTATAGATGTAGAGGTCTGGAAGTAGTCATTGTAAACTTCTCATCTTGACTTGATATTCAAAATCTCTTCTCTTCATAGCTTTCAAAATCTACACATTTGAAATAGATTTTAGGATGTTTAGAGACAGCGATTTCAATGTTAAGTTGCGAGATTAATATGTTAATATTCAACTTGTCAACAATTCAAATATCTTTAAGCAAATTCGTTTAAGAGAGGCACCCGAGATGCAACATGGAGATTCATAGTTGGTTGATTTGCTGACGTTGCAGATTTTCATGGAGACATTAGAAAGCTATGTATGTTAGAAGATACGTTTTTTACTTGGACGTTAGTGAGGTATTCCAATATTCCGTACAAACACCTTTTGGTAGTGAGGACCACAAAAATATCCTTTTTGTATTCAACATTTTTTACCTGAATAACATCAAAGGGAAAATTTTATCTTCATGGAAATGGTTAAAAGCACAAGTGTCATAAAGTATGTAAGTGTCTCAGTTAGTCAATTTTTAACTAAGTAAAAACTGCTCAGCACAAGATGAGTTACATTGCATAAACTATGAAGTATAAAGCAACTCAGCTTTTCCTTTTCTAAGCCATAACTTAATTATGTTTCAGCAAAACTAAGTTGTTTTCCTTAAAACAAACTCAACTTAAACTTGCTTAGCTAAGAGTCTACTTAGTACCTAATTAATTTCACTATCCTAAGTAGTTTGCTATTTCCAAAATTTTAAGCATTGTGAAGTATTATTAACCTAGGTTCAACAACTATTAAGCACATAAATGCATCATTTTACATTACTATTTTCCACCTATCAAATACCCACACTTGAACATTTGCTTATCCTCAAGCAATCTAATGATAGAATAAGAAACAAACAACTACTAAAGCACACCACAAGAAATATTGAATAAACTAAAAATTCATATTTTTCAAGTGTAAATTTAGAAATCACTAATAGGATTAGGAGACTTTTAACAAAGTAATCCTTAATAACCATGATAAGAATGCAACTTAAGAAAACTTAAACTTCTTACTTTAAACAAGTAGGAAACATCAAGAAGCCTCACAAGATTCACTCTCACTCGATGTTTAGGCTATTTTAAAAGAACATTCCCTCATTGAACAATATCAAGTTATAAATACCATATGATTGCTAATCAATCAAGTTTCCACCACAATGATAAGAGGTCTTGCATTATATTAAGGTCTTTGAGGATTGTAATGTCATGATAGGGTTAAGGTGTGGATAAAAAGGAAATTTTTTATGAGAAGATCTTTCAATAGAGCTTATATTTTATGTATTGTTCAACTTCTTTCTTGAATTGAGAAGACCTTGTTCAGAAACAGATTATACAAGAAGAGCAAAGGAAACCTTTGAATTTCAGCATATTAGAAGCTCTTCCTTGAAGTACATTCTTCTAAAATAATTCAACCTTAAAAATATATATTCACATACAAAAAAATTTATTCCTTATCCTTTTTTCTTTTTGAAATTTAAAGATTAAACACAAGTTGAAGTTGTCATTCTTAATGTTGTCTTTTGTCTCGAGATCTTGTTCCTTTTCTTTCACAATTCTAACTTTGAGAAGATCTTATGTGTTGAGAAGATCTTTCACTCTGAAAGGGTCTTTTGTGGTTGATATTACATGCATTTGAATGATGAAAATCTCTACTAAAGTATCTTGGGTGTTTTAGGGAATCAAAGTGAAGGTCTTGGGTTTGTATTGCGTGTAAGAAAGAAAGGGTTGTAGGCTCAAATGGGGTTATCTAAGAGTTGATGTTTAGGTTGGCTTTTTAGCTAGAGAAGGTAATCCTAATGCCTTAATCTTCTAATGCAAGCTCTTAACATTTAATGTTATCTCAACAAGACTGACACATAATTATTTACAAACATTACATGTATATCCCATGGCAAGTTCTAGCTAATGCAACAAGGTTTTACCTACTCAGAAAAGAATAAATAATCTATATATAACATGAAGATTCGGCTCAAATTCTTACCAAAATAAGGGTATGCTGCTGATTTAGGCCATTTAATTGAAATAAAAATTTAAAATGATCAAATTTCACATGTTTTAAGAGATTAAAAACAATCAAGCTCATTCAAAATTCTCAAAAATCATATCATTACTATTTGCATATTTGCCATTGACAAAATAATTCCAAGTTATTCGTGATTTCAAGATTAAAACAATAGTAAAGAAATTAACAAAGTCAAAATGCAAATTAATATTAGCTCACAAGTTCAAGCAGAAAAGATATTTTAGAGAAAAATTTAACCACAATTTCAACAAATCATGCATAATCTAATTTAATTAGTAACATTGAAGAGAAATCAAGACTTCCAATTAGGTATAGAAAATCTTCATCCCTTTCCACACACTTAAAACATGCTTTTCACTCAAACCATTGAAGAATGAAATACAAATGCGGTAAGGAAAGACTTTTTGAAAAAATTGGGGGAAGAAAAATTTTATATTATTCACCATTGAGAGAAGGTAAGAGAGATTGAGAAAACCTCAACGTCACCCTAAAAGAAAATCCTCACTAGATTGTGGGTTTTGTCATTAATAACTAGATTGTCAGCTATTTACGCTCAAGAAGTCCTTGGACAGTTCCTACAAAAAGAAAACAAACCAAACATAAACCCTAGAATTAAAGAAAAACTGACTAAAAAAATGAAAAGGTAGAAAAGTTGGGGTTTTCCCAACAAATTGCTTCAATTGGTGTTTGAAGCGGACACCAAATCTAAGATCGCTCAAGGAGGCTCATATATGAATGTTGAAAATTATTTTTGAAATCACATGGTATGTTTTTTAAGTTTGTCCCAAAATTTGGGTCTCAAGTTTATTGAGGCCTTAGGCACCGACCTTATTGGCCCAGTCCTTAAGGCCAACCATGATTTCATATAACACAAATTTATAAAGGTATAAAAATAGAAAAGTTTCATTAAGTACTTATGGAGAGAGAAAATATGAATAAGTCTTTAAACTTAGTTATTTTCTAATAAAATTTATTTACTTAAACTAGATCTTATCCTTTAACCTGATTGACCCGCTGACATATGAATTGATTATATTTAACAGAACTAAATGTCTTGAAATTATGGAAACGTATTATATACTAATATATATTTCATGATGTTGATTTTGTACACTAACTATTTTATATTAAAATATTCTATTATACATAATATTTAAAGAGATTTTTAATTAATGAGTTGGTTCGTTTATATAGGTTATCTTTTAAATAAAATCTAATTGGTATAGTAAATGAAAAATTTATAAAACTTATAATTGAACTGAACTGTTTAGACTAAAAACAAACTGAACACACCAAATTACATTGATTTGATAGGTTACTTAGGTTCGATTTGTTAACACCCCTAGCCATTGCTATCGAAAAAATCATTTATCAAATGATAAGATAAAGCATATGAAAGATTGGTAATGGAAAGTGTTACCACACACCAAGCTTCACAAAAAATATAATTTTTTGAGACCTCCTTGGACGATGGTTAGAATCTACAAAATAAGGGATTACTAAGGGGAGTGAGCATTGTGATCCGCATAACCTTTTCTGATGCTTAAGTTAGTGTTAGAATCGAGCGAGGAGGCAAAGTGTGTATTGAGATTTCAATTCTTTAAATTTGTTGGTAGAGAAAGCCCCTTTATATAGGGGTTTGGACCACTCAAAATCAGGATAAAAGAGTGTGTCCTTATGGAGGAAGAATTCCTTAGTTGAACCATACTTCTACCACCAGTAGTGGAGTCCTAATTAACCTCTTTTGCTTCCTACTTATATAAATAAGAATACTGATGTGGCATGCTTTGATTTCAAGCCGCGACACTTCAGACTTCCTCATCCACATGTCTCCATCAGGTGGACGTACTTTAATGTACTTACGTTGATAAAAATAGGGATTTACCCGAAGACCCCACCTTGAGTGAGAAATGTTCTTCCAAATATTTCACTAGGCTTCCCCCGCGTGACCTCATGTCTATGTGTCATTTTAGATTCAGGGTTGTTGATAGTTGTGTTTAGGTAAAGGTGTAAGGAGTTATGATGATGCCATCTATTGAAGATCAAATGATGGAGAATGGAGTGTCCTTTCAAATGTCTCATATCCTCTATAAAAGTGAATCTTCTCCTTCGTTTCTCCATTTTGCAAACAGTAATTTTTCAAGCAATTTTTGTAAATTTTGAGCAATCTCAAGACTTCTTCTCTTCGATTTAAGCAATCTCTGTTTCATTTTCGATGAGTTTCTTCCTTCCACATTTCTCCTCTTTATCTTTGTTGAATGTTCAATAGCTTGTGAGATTACTTTATAATTTTTTATGCATCTATGTTTATCGCTATATCTAGAAAAATGCATGAATGTTCTTTGTGTCCTGGGTTCACAAACCATCCTAAACCATTGATTCCCTCCAAAACAAGTTTTAGGTTTATTTGTAATCAACAATTCACTATTTGTAGCTCATAGGACGTGGTTGCTATGGAGATTGTTCAATATACTAATATAGTGCATGTAGTATTAGTGTTAGTGATGATAGTGAATGGTTGAGATGAATGGATGATCACATTTTTCACACTTATCTTTTAAAACCCTTAAATACCAATGCATCTTACATCCCTCCATGTGTTAGTTTAAGTGAGCAGCTAAACATAAGATGAGTTCTGAAGTAACTAATTTTGTATGCCTGGGAGATGGCTCTCGTGAAGTGCCATACATGAGTGATGTGGAGAGTCTACTAGAAGACTCATCGAAGGAATGGATGGAGCTAACAAATAGAGGGATTTCTTGACAGGTTATAGAGTAGAAATGGGATAGTGTTGAGCCCGCTAAAATTGTTTTTGATACAGACATGCTCATATAACAAGTGGACTAAACAAAAGGGGCAAGGGATGCATCATCTTTCATTGTAGAGAAAAGGGAAAAGAACATGATACCCTAAGTGGATGATATGGTGTTGATGGTGCATGAGTTGCATGTGGAGCACAAAGCCATCATGTTCGACAAGTAGCAAGAGTGTCATGTCATATTTCTAGCAGATACGTAGCATGTGAATTCTTAGCTTAACAAATACTTTAATTTCTATAGGGAAACTATGAGGTATATAATCAACTATTCCCAGCTTGAGCTTATCACTAAGTTACTTTAAATTCAGAATATTTTCCCACCCGAGCTTCATCCCAATGCGTGGGTAGATTTAATGGGTCATTATTAGCACTTTATTGATGTTGGCTATGAGTTTGATGTCACCTTCTTTAAATAGTTGTGCAACATGAAGAAGAATTGAGGGGATGACCACTAACCATTCACTAAATCACCTAGCACAAGGTTCTATAAGTTTGGTAACAGGCCATCTTCAAAGCACAACTATAAGGAATACTAGTTTAACATTTGAGTGAATGAAAATTATCAAGTTTTTCCTACCGAGTGGTCGTTTGTGAATCTTGCTAACTTAATCCATAGGACTCACCATGCCAAGGATGTTATGGTAGACTTTTTCAAGATTCTAGAGCCCAAAAGGTGGTCCTTAATAGGAGCCGTGTTGGCATCCTGTTTGAGTCTCTTATACAACCTATTTAGAAGTGCATAATCACACAGGTGCCGTTAATACCGATAGTAATTTATAAAAGCAAAAATAGCAAGTATACATTTGTAGTCTAGTCTTAAAATCTTGACCCCACAATAAATTAGTCAAGATTGTGTCTTGAAAATGATAGATAAAATAGTTAAGGTTGGTTAAAGTAATAGAAAATATATAAACAATGATTGAAATTATACTCAGTATAGATGGTATACTTATTATGTTTCTTAATATTATATCCTTCATATACGTGTACAAATCCTATCATATAACACTCATGAATATCCATTTTTTCCTATTTGTATGCATGCAAAAAGCCTAACCATAAAGGTTTAAGCCTAATTATAGTGATCACAACGTAAATTACTTAGACATGTATTTCTTCCCCAAATATCTTGTATATGTGTGTGTGTGTGTGTGTGTGTGTGTGTGTGTGTGTGTGTGTGTGTGAATCTTTCCAGTTAGAAAATCTTCCTATATACTCACATATACAAATTAAGTACAGATGACAATGATTATAAGTAGTAAAACTTCCCCCGAACAAGGTGGAACGCAAATGATAAACTTTATCAATTTATAATTTTAATAAACGCATAGCATGTAAAAGAAATCAATCAAGTAAACATGAAATATAAGAACGGAAATGAAATAAAGGGAATAGGCTAATAGAATATTCAAGAACTCCAACATTTAAACCGTATTCTATTAACAGTCTTTATTCACTCTCAATCTTTGCTTGCATGAATTGTCTCCATTATAAAGCATTGAATTCTTGTAAATAAAGAAGATAATGTAAAGAATAATGATTAAGTGTATTGCAAAAACACTACAACATAAACTTTCAAGAATAAGCAGAAATCTACAAAGAGAATGATTTAGCTCAAGTTTACATATATTCTATCGAAGAAGTAAAATGTTTTTGGTTGTATTTCTGAGAAGTAGAATATCTCTCTGCATTCGTATTTTTGGAAAAAATTTACACCTTTATATAGGGGTGAAAATTTTTTTTTCCTTCAATTCTTAATAATTAAAGAAAAGGTTCCCTTTTAGATGGTAGCTACGATAATTTCAGCAGTTGAAAAGTCAATTGAGAAGAACTTATTTGCAAGTAGAATTGTGGCATATCACGATCGTGATAATGTATCGCGATCATGACTTTGTTCATCAAATATATCTATTTCTCATCATAGAATGTCATGAGCATGAGTTATAATCACGGGCACGAACATGGATAGTTTCTAGACTTAGCCATTTCAAGCTTTATTCAAATCACCAATACTTCTGCATCTTAATTGTATCCATCTGCATCATTTTCCACAGTTTTTGCATTAAATTCCAATTCCAAGTAATTTACCTCTCCATTTCACCTAAAATTGTAATTGCATTAAAAACATCTACATATCACGTGAAAATCTTTTATATGAAATTAAAATCACTAAGAAAATATACATGATTGTGGAGAAATATATAATAGAATAAGTGTTGTTTTGACACTTATCATACCCTCACACACAACTTTTGCCTTGTCCTCAAGGTAAAAATAACAAATGAAGTACATATTTCTCCAAGAATCTGGATCATAAGTAACAAAGACATTTTATAAGCACTTATATACCCACGTGCATGAAAGAGTGGAATTTAGAGATATTTACACAAGTACATAATTGTAAAATATAATCAAATGTGCACCTTATTGTCATCTCGGAAGGTTACTTTGTGAATGTCCTTAAACTCTAAATATCCCACTTCTTCTCAAGCACTATATCAAATTTTTATGACAAGAAAATCTCACTCTTAATATCGATCTCAAGGCATTTTTGTGGTTCCTATTGATCTAAGCACTCTAGTGGTTGCATTTCATGCTCTATACCACTCTCTCACATATATTTTAGCAACGTGGAATATATATTTTTTATATATATTTCCTTTCGAAGTGATCTCATTTTATGCTACATATCACTCTATATACATCAATTTTTCATCTTTGCCAATTGCATAGATTTTTTCCGCATCAATTATCTTTCTACGTGCACCCCTTTTACGTGCTTTGCATATTATTTTACCTCACATGAATGGTTGTAGTTTCTGCTTTGTACCATTCCTCACCTTTTGTATTTATTCTCTCATTTATTCATTTTCCCCTCAATAACCTCATCCTTTATTGATCAATACCGTAAGTGTTATGGTTATTGCTTCCTTTATACCTGAGCATACTTGATACTTATAGAATGTAATAATAAGCACAAGAAAAGCAAAACATATCCATATAATTATAGACATATACTTAGTAATTATCCTATGAAAACAAAAGATTATACTAAACATACCTTAGCATTTATATCGCACAAACACTTAAGCATTTAATTGCTTATACTGCACCAAAAACTTATTCCTAAGAACATGGTTCTCTCAAAAAAATTTCAAAAATATTTGTGTAAGACAAATCCATCTCCAATCACTCTCTCTCAAATTCTTAAATATGACATATGCACGTCTTCATCTGTTACAACATATTAGTAACTTGAAAAAAATTACTTCAACTATACCTTATAACAAGATTAAAGTATAAGTAAGCTATGGTCAAACAATTGATAGAATACTTATTTTTCATTTGATGATAATATTTAACACACAACATATAACATAATAAGATTTTTTTCATTTCACTTTATTGATTGATTACATGGTGAAAAGAAAAATAAAACACAATATAAAAAAAAATTTATTCCCCCTCCCCCCCCCACACACACTAAAAGGACATAATGTCCCCATTGTGTGGACTCACTCCGTACTAAACCAAAAAATAGAAAATTAAACTAATCCTAAGAATGTAAAAACAAAGAAAATAAATAAATTCTAAACATATTTCTAAAAACAACATCAAATATTCATTGCAAGGTTTCGTTAGAGCGAATAAATCCTTCCAAATGAGTGACATTCTTTTTAATCTCTCATTCAATGTCTCAAAGAAGAGCAGTTGATCGCAAGATTTTAACTATACTCATTTCGATAGGTTTATATTCAGTAACGTTGCCAAAAACCTTGTTCCCCACATTTCTACTAATAAGATAAAAGTTCAAAATATGAACAGGTGTTGTCAATACCACTTATCAAATAGAAAAATGATGACCACTACAAGTATACAATTACTATGTAGTTTTAAAAGATATCGATCTCACAGGGAAGGAATTGAGTTTTAAAGACTAACTAGAGTTACGAAACAAATGAAATAAGATAATTTGTGGGGTTGGATGGTAGACTGATGAATAGACAGATGCATGAACAGATTATAGAAGATGTAAACTATATAAAATTTCCCTATGAACAAGTATAGTAGAGAAAAACATGTAAAATCATTCAAAAGATTTCATACACTAGATAACTTCAACACATGAAATGACTTTTCTAGATCTAGGGTAAACGAATTATGACACCTATAAGAACCTGAACAACAATATTACTATGCATAGTACTGGTCTCTCTCACATAGTCATATTTAGCAATTTACCATTCCAAAAATGTTGGCTCACTAAACAGCGTTATAATCATAGATCCAGTGATTATACATAGTCTTGTTAACCCCAAAATCACTCTTAAAGTTAACTCGAAAGCATATAACTTGATTAATATAAATGACGCAAGACAAAATACTCGTTATGACACATAGACATATCATAAATTTTGAAATAGAAAGTATAAGCAGAAAACAAAGTAAAGTTGTAAGGTATGCAAGTGAAAGCTAAAGTATATCAAACCGTATCCACTCTTTAATGGGTGTCGTCAATTCCCACAATTCCTACATCTACTTAGAATTCGGTCTCGACTCGTACAAAACCTCCGCTAGGATGCTATTCTTTATGAATATTGAACAAATGAATGTTGAAGAATGAAAACTTTTATTGATAAGTGCTTTGCAATTACACTCATACAACAAACACTTGAATTTGTGGAGAAATCTAGTGATCGAAATAAGAATCGAATCACTTATACATTTTTCTCACTATAACTTTGAATGTAGTGAAATCTTTACTATTTTCATTATTTTAATATGTATCACGCATACTACCATTCATTCCATCTCCAATATAACAAAAATGATTGATTTGAACTCTATTTGTAGAGTACGAAGGGTTATATCTATCCAAAAGAAGAGTTGTGTCCATTTGCGAAGAGTTGCATCACTTCAATATGATTGGATGCAAAGATTAATCCTCATCTACAATGGAAAGGCACCTTTTCATGATTGGTTGACTTTCAAAAGGTGTCTTTTCATCTGATAGTTGATGGCGGTTAATTGTTCTTATCCGACGGTTGGTAGTTGAGAAGAGTTGACTAATAACCGTCACAAGTCACAAGCATGATATATGTGTCACTATCTTGACTATTGGTTGGAAACTTTCTGTGAAGAATGACAAGTCGTAACCGCAAATGGTTGTCACGATTGTGACATGTGTTTTTCTTCATGTTTCTTCTTTGTAACTTTGCCGATCTTTGACAGCTTCGATCCTAAGCCATTTCCTTATGTTCCATGCATCTTTTTCACTCTTTTTACATAGAATTCCATCTTTGATCATTTTACTCCCAAGATTCACCTAGTTTCTGCATTTGCATAAAAAAACAACTACATACCATGTGAAATCTTTATACAAAGTATAAAAGAACTCAAAACCATATCATTTCATAAGTAAAATTATCATGATAAAAAGTGTAATTATACACTTATCACACCCCCACACTTAACTTTTGCCTTATCCTCAAGGTCAACACAACAGAAGTGTATAAAATAGTATTCAAGTTCATACCTCATTTGGCAAAATATCGTCGTGAGTACCACATTCCCACGTTGCATAAAGTTCAAGTAAAAGTTCAAAATTTCCCACAAATTAGTAATGTGCAATTTATATAGTTCAATTGCATACCTTTGCTTTTAATTGAGGGTCAACCAAAATGCGCCTTCATATAAGTGTTATATGCTTAATCAAATATTTCCTTCTCTTAAGCATAGTATAAAGTATTAAGGACAAAGGGAGCATACTTTTGAAAGTTTGATCTCAAGGCATTTTTAGGTAACCTAGGATGCTAAACACTCTTAGTGGTTGCATTTTATGCCCCATACCACTCTCCCCTCTTTTAGTGGTTGCATTTTATGCTCCATACCAATTTCTCTCATTTTTGTCTTTTAAGCATATGTTTTTTAAGTACAAATTTGTACTTTGGACACATTTTTCATGCTATGCTACTTTTCTTTTCTTTTTTACTCATTGAATGGTTGGAATTTCTGCTCCGTACCATTCCTCACCTTTTGCATAACTCATTGGTTATCCTCTCTTTCTTTTGATTTTTCTCTCTTAATACCCTCATCATTTATTGTTCACTTTCAAAGTATTATGGCTATAGTTTCCCAACACTTTAAACACACTCAATACTTATAGGACGTATTTAAGAATAGCATATAAAACTCATAGTAAGAACACTACTACATATTACTTCACTTAAAACTTATCGGTAGCATTAAACTAAAACTATACAACTTATACTAATTCATGTTGCATTGAAATATATATATTGAAACTTACTTGGAATGTTGTTTTTGAATGTTACTCACAACTCATCATTGCCAAATACTAAATGTTGTGCCAAAAGCGCTTACACTTTCAACGTGCGCTCAAACTCGAAACATTTTTGTTTAAAATATGCACTAACATTAAAATTAAAATAGCTAACACTCACAATAATCTTGGGACATATGTTAGTATAGTATAGGTACGGATAAGATATAAACAACACAAAATCAAGAAAATTTTCATATTCTTCAATTTTTTAATTTTATTTAATTTTTTTAGATTTTTGGAATTTTTTACAATAGCCCCCCACACTTAAGAACACAATGTCCTCATTATGGAAGACCTAAAAATGAAAATCTAAAAACTAAAAACAAACAACTAGTCTAAAAAAATTTTAAAAAGAAAAAATAATGAAAAGAGTAAACCCGTTGTTATTGAGAAGGAGAATTCGGAGGACTACGAGTAATTTTGCTTTCTAAAGAAAGATAGTAATTTTCGAAGCATCGATTTATTACTTGTGTTTAGAATTTTCATGTCTTTCTTCATTACTCCAAGTTTCGCTTAGCAATTGTCCAATTTTTGCTACATACTCGCCTTCCAATCTTCCTGAGCTTCATCTTCATCTTCTTCATCTTCTTCTTCGATCATCGGAGCCTTGCCAAGATGACATCTATCAGTTGGATCAGATGGGCCGATGGAAGAATCATCAAGAGTTGAGATTAGCTTCTTGGTGCGGTTGGAGTAGGAGTAGAAGGAATATACACCATCATTCTCTTGAAGAAGTTCGGTGTTCTTCAAATAATTCCTATCCATATAATGAAAATACTCACCCATTTGATGGACATAGGGGAGTTCGTATCACGGACCCAAGATGATTGCGGTGATAATTTCGGCCACCGCAATCTTATTTCGCATGCTCGTTGAATTCTTCATCATATCCCAAATTATATCCATGAACTTCGCTTTTTGCTTATTTATTGCGCAAGAAAGAACAAACAAATCTCTCTTTTGGACTTTAGTGTTCTCTACTCGACAAAATACCAAAGTGGCAAGATATTTGTGTAGTAGAAGAATACACTCATCCTTAATAAGTTTTATTGAAGAATTTTTAGGGTTGAAGGTTCTCTTACCCGTTAAATTCACCCAAACTCGATTCGCTTGAAAGGAATTCGTCATGCTTGATAAATTTTTGACTTCAAATCCTAACCAAGCACTCATCATCTCCCTTGTGACGGTGTAATGTCTACCTTGGTTGCGAAATTGAATCTCCCTCTTCCTTTTATCTTCAAAATCAAATGTCACTAGACATTCCAAAATCCAATCACGATTTTGTGGAAATTGCATTCCCACAAACATGGTTAAACCAAGATTAGCAAGATACAACCCCATTTATTCATGGAGTCCTAAAGTCTCCAAGAAAACCAAATCAAGAAAAATCATATCGTTGATCTCCAACTTCTTTAGAACTTGGAATCGTTTCTCTTCTTCATGCGAATGAACGGGAAAAGGACAACCGTAAACTTGTTGATAATTCAGGAATTCTCTTCTATTGGCGGCTACCTTAACATGAGGCATATTGGTTTTTGAAGAAAAGGTTGAAAAAGGTTTTTGAATGTAGAATAAAGATGAAAGAATCAGAACTTTTGTAAGCTTTGTAGAAGGTTGTGGTGGTTATGGATTCAATCTAGACCTTTATATAGAGTTCTGATAGGTCATTTATTTGCCAAAATAGTCAATATAGTCATTTTTCCTTCAATCTAGTCATTAACGGCAGTTTCAGCCATCTGTCACATGTTAAATCACGATCTGTAATGGTAATATTCTTGTTGTGTTGCGATCACGAAGGCCTATCACGATCGTGACTTTCTCCACAACAGGAACAAAAGGTTTTACTGCATAATGTCATGGGCGCGATCTATAGCCGCGTTCGTGACTTCTTCAATCCTTCTATTTCTTTAATTTTTAGACTTAGTCATAGAAAAACTTAGAAAAACAAACATGTTAAATATAAATAATAAATATTTACAATATTCATATTCAACAATTAACAAACAAACAATTAAACAAACGAACAAGTAACAAACAACAAACAACAAACTGTACAAAATCCTAAATCTAAGTGAAAAGCAAACAATTATTCGGAGGAAAGCGAGCCTGTTAATAGGTCAATCTTACAATAAGACTCCCGCAGATCTCACTTGACATCAAACATTAGTGTATGAATATCATCGATTTTCCTATGAATTGAGATCTGCGCCTCCATAAGTTCATTCAACCTTTTCCGGAGGTTGGTTGCACTTCTTTCTTCCTCCCTCGCAACTTCCCTTTCTCTTTGTCTGTTAGCTTCCACTCTCTCCTCTCATGATTTCCAATCATGGTTGATTCTATTTTCTCTAATGCACTTGACCAGAAATCCATACTCGAAGAAAACTTCCGTTGTTAATTCTAGAATTTCATCTTCATCAGTAAAGACTTCAATGGCATAAGGCATTCTCCCAATCTGGCCCAACATATTTGCTATCGTTTAGCACCCATATTCTATCATTCCAGGATTTTGTGCGGTGGACATAATGTCTCCATCATGATCCCCAAAACATCAGCAGGTGTGCCATTCAAAATTGCTTCCATCACAAATAATTCTTCAAGAATGACAAGATCGAAAGTTGACTTGCCAAATAATGCTCCACTTAGATAAAAGTGCAATGCGGGCAAACAAGGATCACGAATCCACCGGTTATAGGCAGATTCTTGTTTGAACTCGGTTTGGCTAGTCAAGTGATTCCATGTTGGTAAAGGATCCCATCCAAGAAGCATCATGTTAGCAATCCCTTGGAAATCCCATATATTTGTCCAGAGCTTTCCTTGTCAACTTTTATTCTTTTCCATGATGATGATAGACTAGGCAATTCTTCCTATCGTTCTTCCATACCAATGTAACCAACATCTCCATACTGTTCTCCATACTATTCCCCAGAGACATATTTGAGTAAATGACAAAGTTAAGAATTCTCAGATAATACATTACCGTGTCATAAACTTCGAGGCTGATGAAAATGTTCCTATAAATGGTATAAGAACTTTTGTATTCAGCATCTTTACTAACCTTGAAATGATCTCCTTCTTAATGAGAATGGATCGGGAATGGTGCCTTGTACCATTCTTGTAGGTTTGTTGGAGGAACTAGGTTTGATTTGTTTGCCAAAACCATTTTAAAATGAAAGAAATTCTGAAAGAATTGAGGTAGTTTCAGATTTAGAATAGAATTATGATTGGAAAGGTAGAAATTCATATTGCAGAAGTGAGAAATTGATGAACACTCGCACATCAATTTTATAGAGGTTTGAGGAATAACCGTCGAATAACTGCTAAACTGCTATAGTTATCATACAAGTCATGATCGTACTTATTTGTCCAATCATGATTTATAGAGTTGAGAAACAAAAAGTTTTAATCAGGGATTCACGAGCGTGAATGGGGGTCACGTACACGAATAGGTAAAATAGAAGAAAATCTTTTATTTATCAATAATTCAGACGTAATAATATGACGTATCACCTCTGTGAGCGGATGACACGAAGCAGTGGGCCGAGAGCGCACGGAGATGTGAGGCTTGGTCCACCGGGGTGTTTGAAAAATGGTGTCCACCGGGTCGGGGACCCGGGAAAGAGTTTAGAAGAGAGGGCGAAAACATTTTTAGATCAGTTCAAACCCGAATCCGCCATCTCTTAGTGTGGAGTCACCACCTGGATTAGCTCTTTCCAGGAATTAGAGTCCCTTGAGGCTTAACGTCCAGGGGACGGACAACTAAGAGATAGAGATTTGGGTCCGGGATAAGTTGCTTATTTCATAAGTGATCACATTATATTACATCTACAGAAAACCGTATTTTCTTAAATGCGCATATTCACACTTAAGTCATTTTGAGGTTGAAATGCATGATTTAACACGCATGCGGAAAGCAATAAATCGATACATCAAGCATTAAGTAAATGGGGAAAATAAATTAATAAATTACAAAACTTGGGGGATGCAACCGCCCGCCTTATCTATTAATTACATTTCCCGTAAAATAGTTGTAGTACCCGAAGGAAAATAAATCCTAAGCATACATCTAACCTGCATCCATAAAGGTTAGCACAGGGGATATCAAATATGTTCGATTTGATTTTGAGAAGGCCCGTGTGGCACAATTAAAACATCGACGATTTAAAGTTGTTAATTTAAATAAAAATTGGTTTATTTTTATTTACACATATGTTGGTCATCTTTGTTAGTGAAAATGTCGCATGTGAATTTTGTCAGGTCGGATATCCGATAACGGGGTTCTCTTCATGGGGGTTTCCTAAATTAAACTTAATTATTGACAAATGAAAGAAAGTGATAAATAATTCTCGGCCCATGAACATAATAATATTCTATATATATTCCGAGAAAATTCAAATACGGTAATAATTTTACCCTAGTTAAGAGGAAACTGGTATTTAAATTTTTTCTCGGAATATATCCAAAAGATTAATATAAAACTATTATATTAATCATGATATGTTCATGTAAATAAATTTTTTTTTTGTTAATTAACCAACAATTAATGCATAATATATAAACTTGTATTTTTGAGGAAAAAAGATGTAACGTCAATGTCAGCCTTGTGACGTTAGTACCGATGTTGTTGAAATTTGGTAACATCGGTACCAAAGTCGATAGCATCGGTACCGGTGTTACGTCACTAGACCTGTAGAAAACACAAAGAACAGTAGAAACAGCAACAGAAAAATCTAAAACTTCAAATAATCATAACTTTCACTACGGTTATTGGATTCAAACGATTCTCATCATTTTGCAAATATTATGATGTTTCTAACATATTGAAAGTGAAAAAATCACGTTTTAAAGAGTTTTATACAGAAAAATATCAAACAGTCCGTGTTGTCCAAAACCATGAACCGTAATTTTACGTAACTTCGAAAAATCATAATTTTATTTATACTTATCCATTTTAAGTGATCTTTATCATTCCGGAAACCTCATGATCTAAGGAATATTATAAAAATAACTAATCACTCAATAAAAATCTTTGTGAAACCCAGAACTGAAAACAGTAACATTCTGCCCAGGAAACCGAAATAAATTTGTACAAAATTTTGAAAATTCATAACTTTTGGTATACTTATCTGTTTCAAGTGATCTTTATCATTCCGAAAAGCTCAAGATGTGTAGAATATGTTTATGATAACAAAATACTCAAAATGATTTGAAATCATACCGTAATTCCTGAAAAATAGATTGGTGTGCAAAAACAGAAATAACTGAAAAGAAAATGAAACTTCAAAAAGAAAAGCATATAAATGTAAGCATAGACTCTTCGAACTCAGAGGCTTACCCTGTATTCATGAATCCACTTTCTTTCAGGTCCATGAAGTCCTCCGGGAAGCTCTCCTTGTTTCTTTTTGGTTAGGTTTGGTTATTGGTTGGTGATTTACCAAAAATCTTTGGAAGAGATCTATTCCTTGCCAAAGTAGATGTTTTAGAAGGTGTAGTAACCTCCAAGTGAATAATATGAATGTTGTAGACTCTCCATTCAAGTCTAAACCTCAAGTATATAATCTAACTAACTTGAAATCCCAAGTTTTGGGAAGCTTAAAGCCTAAGTTTAATGTAAAAAACCTTCAAGAACACTCAAACTTCTTCATCTATTTCCCTCTTTTCCATGTGTTCTTTGCAATTTGCCCCCCCCCCTCCTTCTTGATTAAAAAATTCAGCCCCCATCATAGAGAGCTCCATTCAATCTAAAAAGTCAAGTGGAACCCCCAATTGTTTTGTCCTTTCTCCCTTTACCCTCTACCATTGTCCCATCTATCATCACTATGGATGACTAATTGCAGCCATCACAATAGTTGATGTGATGGCTGCAATTAGTGGGGTTAATTGTTTAATAATTTTTTGAATTCTGCTACTACTGTCAACGCGCGACATCGGTACCGATGTCACTAAGTGATAGTAAACCAGTATGACATCGGTACCGATGTTACAATATCGGTACCGATGTCACTGAGTGACAGTAACATCGGTACCGATATTGTAACATCGGTACTGATGTCATACCGGTACCGATGTTACAACATCGGTACCGATGTTACAACATCAGTGCCAATGCTACAACATCAGTATCGATGTCAGTGACATCGGTGTCAAAGTTGATTTTTTTGGATTGATTTTGGTTAAAATTGGACTTGGTTACTAATGAGGTGGCCTAAACAAATATCTAAGGTTTGTAAGAAATGAGGAATACTTCTCCTGAGGACCTCCAAGATCCTGTCAAAGTAGAAGACTAGCAAAGGAAAATATATTACAACTTCATCATCGAACTCTTGACTGGGGATTAAAATCCCAGGCTCACAGCCTCCAAGATGATTATTTCATATTCTTTTTTACATCCAAGTTAGGATTGACAAATTGTACAGTTAGGAAATAAACAAATAGATATAAAATTGGAAAATGTACCATAGTCTCCAAATTTTTTATCTCTAAGAAAGCATTTACCTTCCCCAGCAATGAGACTATGCTCGTTCTGATAGGCTTATATTCGGTAACGATGCCAAAAACCTTGCTCCCCACTTTTCTACTAATAAGATAAAAGTTCAAAATATGAACAAGTGTTGTCAATACCACATATCAAATAGAAAAATGATGACCACTACAAGTATACAATTTCAATTTAGTTTTAACCCCGAAATCACTCTTAAAGTTAACTCGATAGCATATAACTTGATTAATATAAATGACGCAAGATAAAATACTCGTTATGACACATAGACATATCATAAATTTTGAAATAGAAAGTATAAGTAGAAAATAAAGTAAAGTTGTAAGGTATGCAAGTGAAAGCTAAAGTTGATCAAACCATATCCACTCTTTAATGGGAGTTGCAATTCTTGTAATTCCTGTGTCTACTTTGAATTCGGTCTCGACTCGTACAAAACCTCCGCTAGGATGCTATTCTTTGTGAATATCGAACAAATGAATGTTGAAGAACAAAAACTTTTATTGATAAGTGCTTTATAATTACACTCATATAATAAATGCTCGAATTTGTGGAGAAATCTAGTGATCGAAATAAGAATCGAATCACTTATACATTTTTCTCACTATAACTTTGAACTTAGTGAAATCTATACTATTTTCATTATCTAATATATGTAACGCATACTACCATTCATTCCATCTTCAATCTATCGAAAATGGTTGATTTGAACTCTATTTATAGAGTACGAAGGGTTGCGTCTATCCAAACGAAGAGTCTTGTCCATTGGCGAAGAGTTGCATCATTTCAATATGATTGGATGCAAAGATTAATCCTCATCCACAATGGAAAGGCATTTTTTCATGATTGGTTGACTTCCAAATGGTATCTTTTCATTTGATAGTTGATAGCGGTTGATTGTTTTTATCCGGCGTTTGGTAGTTGAGAAGAGTTTACCAATAACCGTCACAAGTCGTGAGCACGATATATGTGCTTTCATGACTATTTGTTGGAGACTTTCTTCTTATGAAGAATGATAACTCGTGACCGTGAATGGTTATCATGATCGTGACATGTGTTTTTCTTCATGTTTCTTCTTTGCAACTTTGCCGATTTTTGACAGCTTCGATCATATGCCATTTCCTTATGTTCTATGCATCTTTTTGCACCTTTTTCACTCTGTTTACATAGAATTCCATCTTTGATCATTTTACTCCCAAGATTCACCTAGTTTTTGCATTTGCATAAAAAACAACTACATACTACGTGAAATCTTTTATATGAAGTATAAAATGACTCAAAACCATATCGTTTTATAAGTAAAATTTTCATGATAATAAGTGTAATTATACACTTATCAGCAGTCATATCCACCATTTTTTCATGAAGAGTCTCGTAGTCAATTTGAAGAATTTGAAGCCTTTGAGAGATCAATTCTTCATCAACTTTATAATCAAACATTCAACCCGATCTTCTTCTTCTTTATCCTTTCTCATGAGCCTCCTTCCCCTGCCCATACTTTTATCAACCCTGTACTCCCATATCTTCCAATCGTAAAATGTGTTTTTCCTATCAACACATTTAATAAGGAAATCAGCAAAAAAAAGAACTTCCTTTGTCATATATGAAGATATACTATAGAATAACAAGGCCCGAGCAACTTAACTTAAGATGTTTGCCATTGTTTTGCAACCAAAATAAAAAGCATCATGGTTATTTGATGCATTCATCAATAAGTTCATGATGATGTGTGAAATATCTACCATTTCCTTCTCTTCAATACAATGAAAAATGAAGAGATCCTCGGGATAAACTAAAGAAGTATCGACTCGTCCAAACGGAGTAAAACTCAAGTTGAAATGTAAACACAACCAACTTGTATTTTTAATCCAAATATTTGAGGCTAAGTTTAGAAAATAACTTGGTTGACCTTTCATCTTATTCCATGTGGGATTCATATTCCAATCTTCAGGCATCCTTACATAGTCGACCATTTGGAAATCCAAATACTTATTGACAATTTTCTGATCATGACTGTACAAGCAGTTGTTATTCCAAAAAGTCAACAAATCTTTATCATCATCCTTCCATGCCAAGCTTACTAACAACTTCATACAAAAATCCTTTCTGTTCCCAATACAAAACTTCTGAACATAAGCATTTCTAGAATTCATAGGCATTCCATCACCCTTTTGTATACACTAAGATCAATCAATGTAATATGATTGATTAAATTCATGCTCGAAAAATTTGCATTCTTAACCTTGGTATATTGAACTCCTTCTTCGTCGCTATACAACAGATTCATTGCATCATACCACTCTTGGACGTTAATAGCCTTCCCTTGCACACAGTTGCATCGATTTTCCATTTTAAAAGGATTTTTTGGGTATGAACTTTGTTGAATTAAATTTCAATAGAAAGAAAACTAGGTTTCAAAAGGCATTTTTTCATATATGTTTGTAGTTTACGTGGTTTGAATTCACTAACGAACTTTAATTAGATAGAATAGTGGGAGAAAACTGTCAAAAAAATGCAAAACTATTGCAGTTTACGCATGGGTTGAGATTGCCAATAGGAGTCGTAATCGTAATTTACATGACGGACAGACAAATAGAATTTCAAGACAAAGTCACGAGCGTGAATTCCACTTGCAATCATGAATAGGATCATAAAAAGTAGATAAGTCCTTTTCCAAATTCTTAATAATTTTAAATGTTTTATTTGTAAAACCCAAATTAACTAAATTTTTTATTAATTAAAGTTTATTTAGAAATAGAATAGAATAAATAGATAGAGAATAAAAAAAAGATTATAATTAAATAAAAATATTAAGACAAAAATCTTGAATGTGATTGTACTTGGAGTAACATTTATACTTAATAACACGTACTTGACAATAGGGAAAACAAATAATCTCAATCACTATTGCGCTTCACCAGTAACAGCACAAAAAATTTATCTGTGTCTCTATACAATTTAGAAGTGCAAAATTGCACAGGTGTCATTAGTACAGATTGTTAATATAAAAGCAGAAATTGCAAGTATACGTCTGCGATAGAGTCTTCAAGTATCGATCACACAAGGAAGCGAAAGTCAGTCAAGATTGTGTCATGAAAATAATAAATAAACAGTCAAGTGTATTGCAAGTATACCACAACAATAAACTCTCAAGAATAAGTAGAAATATACAAAGATAATGATTTCACTCGAGTTTACATTTATTCTATTGAAGAAGTAAAATTTCTCTGCTTGTATTTTTGATATGTAGAATCTCTCTCTACATTGATATTTCTTGCCAAAATTTACACCTTTATAAAAGGGTGAAAAGTTATGTTGTTTCACTCTTTAATGGTTGGTGAAAAGGTGCCCTTTTAGATGGTAGTTACGGTAGTTTCAACGGTTGAAAAGTCAGTTGAGAAGAACTTATTCGTAGGCAGAAATACGGTGTATCATGATCATGACTTTGTTCTCAAATATATCTGTTTCTCAGCATAGAATGTCACGATCATGAATTATAATCGCAGGCGTGAATAGGGATAGTTTTTGAAATTCTTCAAGACTTAGCCATTTTGAGCTTTATTCAAATCATCAATACTTTGCCTCTGAATTGCATCCATTTGCATCATTTTCCACATGTTTTGTATTAAATTTCAATTACAAGTAATTTGCCTCTCCATTTCACCTAAACTTATAATTGTATTAAAAATAACTACATACCACGTGAAATCTTATAAATGAAATGAGAAAATTTACATGTTTAAGGAGAAATATATACTTGAATAATTGTTTTTTTACTCTAATCACATCCATGAAGGGATATCATATGCTTGCTCATGATCCCATGACTAGGTATGTTGTATATCTTGGTATCCCTTAGCCTTTGACTAGTATTTACTTATCTTTGTTCTTTATGGTTTATTTTGTTTTAGGCATGTCTTCACTTGACAAAATTGCTGCCAAATGTTTAACTACGAAGAAGGTGTCCATGCTGAACCAACAGAAGAATTCGGTTCAACTTAAGGAGGTTACATCGATCGGTGAGAAGGGATCGCCAAAGGAAGGCTCTATAGGACTCTCCAAGCATCCTTTAACTAGAATATTTTCTGATCCTCCTCTTAAAAGAGGGAAGAAAGTAA
Source organism: Euphorbia schlechtendalii (assembly GCA_949673415.1). NCBI lineage: Eukaryota > Viridiplantae > Streptophyta > Magnoliopsida > Malpighiales > Euphorbiaceae > Euphorbia > Euphorbia schlechtendalii. Next base: position 57,025 of record CATIWQ010013273.1, read on the forward strand.
TCGACCAAGTATTTTCTTATTTATCTCACAATAGTATACAATAAGTGTGTCATTTTAACTTGTGTTTATATTGAAGGTTGTTTTTAATGTTGAGATCACTAGATCCCAATCACCACCCAAGGTGGGATTGGTGTATGTCTTCATATGCGAAGCTCTTGGTGCCAACTATTGAGACGTCAAGGTCCAATTACTATTAAGGGGGATGCTTCCCACTTCCTATGATGAGTAGAAGTACAAGGAGGAACCAACAACTCTCCTCTCAACTGTCCTCTTTCAAGACGTGGCTTTAGTAAGTCAAGCGGATATTTAATTTTATTCCAAGGTCATATTTATTTCTTAATCTACTTTTTATCTTTGAAGTCATGTCTTGCACCTCTAAAATCATCCGACGAGCAAGGAAAGGTACTTAATATCATATGAAATACAAGGTGAAGGAGCCAAAGGCCAAAGAGCTAGAATCCAAACTCACCACTACTAAGAGGAAGGTGGAGAAAATTGAAAATGACTAGGTTAGGGTGTAGAAAGACCTTAAGTAGCCAGTTGAGGGGAAAAGGAACTTGAAATTGGGTGACTTCGAAGAGGAAGCTAAGATAGCTCACGCAACTGCAACCATCATGACTATCTAGCTAGTTGAATGTGGTTACCTCTACAGTGAGAGGGTCTTGCAAGCATGCCCATTTATTCAACTAAATATCTCTGGAGACTTGGTTTATGATGTTGAATTCCCCAGTTATGAAGATTTGATGTTTCATAAGGTTGAAAAGTAGTGCCTAGAGGAGGAACGTGAATGAGATAACCATGCACATGATGTTGAAGTCCATTCTCCTCTCATCCCTCTTATGGATGAGCCGGTGAACACCACAGCAATTGCAACTAATCCAATTGACCCTCCTGTAGTTGAAAAAATCAAAATTTCATCATTTTTTGTGAACTTTTATTGAGCCATTTTTTGCTATTTTTTGTAATTTTTTTGAGCCTGTGTGGCATACAAATTTTATGTTTTAAAGCACTTTTGAGGCATAAGGTATGCCTATGTGGCTTTGTAATACATTTTTAGCCCTTTGTGGTTTCAATTTATGCATTTCTTTTACTTTTCTTTCACGTATTTTTTATTCCCCAATTGTACTTTCAAGCATTCGTACCTTTAGCAGGCTTTATTAATATAACTTAGAGAAAATGAGCTTGTTTAGGATTCATTTGGTGCCTAAAGTATCTATAATCGACCACTATATAGACATGTGGTGAGTAAAAGGGGTCAGTGTGTGCGTATGACCGACTCAACCTTTATAGGATTTCATGCCCTTATAGCTAAATATGTTCCTTAGAGAACTTAGAGCTCATATGGCTAAGTAGATTAGGGTTCATGTGACTAACAAGTGAATTTCAGATAGTGCGATCAAGATTACTAAATTGCACAATCATTTAAAAGAAGTGACTTTATTAATTTGATAAAGGTTTACATCAATAGGTGTCTTTGTTTCCGTTGTCCTATCTTAGGTTCGCTAGGGGGCTGTTGCCTTATTAAAAACCTTGTCATAGGAAAAACCTAACGGGAAAAATCCTATGCTAAGGGAAAAAGAGTGCAACTACTTGGTCACATACGAATGATTTGGAGCATAATCTTATGGTAAAGGAAGTGATGTTCCAAGTTCTTGGGAGTTCTTTTCCATTCATGAGTTTGAGCTTATACTTGACCGGTCTAATAACTTCAATAACTTGATATGGGCCTTCCTAATCTACTCCTAACTTCCCTTTTCCTTCTGGGCTTTATAATGCAGTTGAATCTATTAAGTCTAAGACACCTTCTTTAAACATACTTTTTTTACTATCTTGTTATGATACTTCCCAATTTTAGCTTTGTAAGCAGCCAACAAGATGCATGCCCTTTCTCTTCTTTCTTCTAAGCTATCTAAGTGATGCAAGAGCTTTATGTTTCTACTCCTCTGAGTAATAGATGATTCTGTCAGTCGGTGCCCTGATCTCTACCTGTATAACTACCTCCATTCCATGCATATGTAGAAAAGGCTTTTCTCTAGTAGGTTGGCATGGTGTGGTTCTATAAGAACACATGACATTGTTGAATTCTTCTAGCCAAGCTCCTTTCCAACCTTCTAATTGTTTCTTCAATCCCTCTCCCAAAGTTTCGTTGGTAACTTCTATCTTCCAATTGTTTAGGGGTGTGTCATAAAAGAAAAGAGTTGCTCGATTTTAAGTCCTTTGTAAAAGTTGCCAAACTTAACATAGGTGAAGTGTGTGTCATTATTTGAGATGATTTTATTTAGCACTCCAAATAACTATGTGATCCTTAACAAAATTATTACTCTCTTTTGCATAATGGCGTTTATTGCCAAGGCCTTTGCCCATTTGTTGAAATGATTAATTACCACAATGACTAACTTCTTCTATCAGATTTCCTCTAGCTTAGGTCCCATGATGTTGATCCCCCACGTGGAAAACGATCATCCGATAAAGAGAGGCTTTTGTGTTGCATGGGTAAAATGTGACTTCCTGGCATGAAATTGGTATTGGTGGCATTCTTGGATGTATTTCTAGCATCTGCATCCATTATGGGCCAGTAATGTCCTAATAGCTTTGCATGTTGCGTTAGTGTGACAGTTGCTTGATAAAAGCCGCATGCTCCTTTGTGCATTTCCCTTAGCACATAATTACCTTTTTTTTGGTAGGATGTATCTTAGCCATGCATGTGTATGAGATCTCTAGCATAAGGTTTGGTCAATCATCACGTACCTGGTTGACTTTTTTTATAATCTTTTTTATCTGATCACTCGGTAGTTTATCATGCGCAAGGTAGTTGATGAGTGGCTCCATCCATCCAAACCCATTTGTTCAACAAGTGAGACATTTTTTGACTCAGTTGTAGGGTTTTGGATCACCTCGTAAGGGCATTGAAGGCTTTTCCATTCATCTTTGGTCGAAGCAACTTTAGTCAGCCAGCATGTCTACTTCTTCATTTGTGCATGAGATATCCTCTACTCTCAACCTGGTTCATTTAGATTCGAATTCTTTGAGGAGTTCTTGGAATTTTTCTAGATATTTGAACATGACTAGTTCTTTGGTGGAAAAGTTTTAGTTTAGTGATTTGAAATGAGTTTTGAATCACTTTTGATACACACTTTATCCGATGCAATCTCCTTTACTAGTTCCAGCCCTTTAATCATGGCTTCGTATTCAGCCATGTTGTTGGTGGTCAGGTAAGCTAATTTCGCTGCGTAAGAGAGTTTGATCTTCTCTTGCCCTTCGATGGCCACTCCTATCCATGCTCCTTCTTATGAAGATGCTCCATTTACATAGATTATCCATTCTTCCATTTTGGGCCTTTGCTATAGATCTAGCCCAACAAATTTTGTTACAAAGTTAACAAGTATTTGTGCTTTCAAAGCCTTCTTTCTTTAAATCATACATCCTATTCTCCCAGGCAAACTACTCACTCAGCCAATCATCCGGAAGTTTCTTTTGTTGTAAGACTTTCTTCAATGGAATACTACACTTGATAATGATCGTGTGATCTTAAAAATAATGACAGAGCTGTGAGTTTGTTGATATGATTGTAAGAGAGAGCTTTTCAATCTTAGGGTATCATGTTTTTGCACTTTTAAAAGCCTTGTTAGTGTAATAGACTTGGTGTTTCCCTCCTTTATCTTCCTTAACTAGCATTGATCCTACTACTTCTTTAGTAGTTTCTAAATACATATAAAGCACTTCACCTGGCTTTGGATAACTAAGTAATGGTGGGGACCTTAAAAAAATTTTAATGCTTTAACAAGCCTCCTGATAGACTTCATCCCACTTGAAGGCTTGATCATTCTTGATACCTTTATAAAATAATAGGTATCTTTTAGTTTAAAATGAGATGAAGTGTCGGAGCACATTGATAATCCATTGAGCTTTTGTACTTTTTGTAAGGTTTTTAGAGGTTGCTTCTATATGATTGCCTCAATCTTCTTAGGGTTTGCTTTTATCCCTCTTCGTGAGATCAGGTAACTTGGGAACTTGCGTCCTTTTACACCAAAAGTCATTTTCCAGGGTTAATCTTGAGGCATTATTACTATAGAATTTTGAAAGCATTGTGAATTTTCTTTGTGTGGCTTTCTTCATTCTGGCTTTTGATAATTATATCATCCACATAAATTTCAACCGTCTGCCAATTTGGTCATTAAACATGTTACTTAGCAACCTTTGATATGTAGCTCATGTATTTACAAGCCCAAAGAACATGACCTTGTAGTAATAAGTTCCCTCCTGTATGATGAAGGAAGTATTCTATTTGGTAATTCAAACTCATCACTATTTGATGGTATCCCGACTTTGCATCTAGGAGTGAGTAGATAGCGAATCCAGTTGTTGAGTCTACCAGCTGATCTATGTTGGGCGATGGGTAGTTATCCTTGGGAGAAGCCTGATTCAAATCTGTGAAGTCCACACACATTCTCCAAGATCTATTAGGATTCTTTAAGAGGACCACATTAGCGAACCAGTCTAGGTAATGTACCAACTTGATGTTCTCGGCAGACAATAGCTTTTAAATATCTACCTCGATGGCCTTTTGCCTTTCTAGAGCATGATTCTCTTCTTCTACTTGACAGAGTCAGCTTTGGGATTTAGTTTCAGCTTATGTGTGATAATCTAATCGTTACGCCGGATATTATCATTGATCCACGAGAAGTGTTGAGCCTAAGTTAATAGTACCTCACAGTACTTAAAATGTTTTGGAAATAACAAACTACCTATGATAGTGAAATTAATTAAGTACTAAGTAAACTCATAATGAAATAAGTTTACATGAGTTTATTTAAGGAAAAACAACTCAGTTTACTGAGTTTTTATTAATTTATGGCTTAGAGTAAGAAAAGTTGAGGTAAGCTGAGTAATACATAGCTTATTAGATATAGACTCAGCAAAGCTGAGTAGCTTTTATGTATTAAAATCTGAGTTACTTTAACATGTGGAAATAATATGACACATGTGCATTTAACTCTTTCTATGAGAGACGGAATATTCCTTTGATGCTTTTCAAGTAAAAACCACTAAAATTAAAGAAGATATTCAAGTGGTCCTCACAACCAAAAGGTATCATTATGGAATATTGGAGATTCCTCCCTAGCATCCAAAGCAAAAGGCATCTTCTAACAAGCTCCAATTTTCCAGTGTCTCCACGCTACTCTACAATGTTAACAACCAAACGAATCACAAGCTTCCACACCGCATCTCATGCACCTCTCTTTCTGAATAGATTTTCTTGAAGAAATGAGTTTTTGATGCATCAAGATCAAAGGATTAATCTCGTGCTTCAAAGTTCAAATTCTCTATCTCTAAACATCTTGGAATCTTTTTCAAATGGGAAGATTCAAAAGCTATGAAGAGAAGAGAATTTGAAGAACAAGTCCGGATGAGAAGTTTGCAATGGCTACTTCCAACTCTTCCAAGTACAAATAGAAGACTGAAGCAGATGTTCAAACTTTGTTAATAATCTCAAATTTCTTAAGAGTTGAAAATATTATCCTTTTTTTTAACCACTGAAAATACTATCCTAGGAATCCCATCATTAAGAAATTCCAATTTCAAGAAATCTAAAGCAAAAGCTCAACTTCCCTTCTATTTGTAATTGAGCAAAATCATATTAGCTTAGAGTTTAGCTAAGCTTATACATTATAAAAGGATTCAATGCTTTTTATAATTTGAACTCCTTCGTTAGCAAAATTTCAATTCAGATCTGTGAGTCAGTTTAGGAAGGGTACCTAGACCGAGATTGAGTGGTAGTTAGAAAGGAATGTACTTTTTGTAATTTGGTCTACCCATTGTAAAGACTTCTCCACCAAAGGAAGGAAAGAATCCATTGGTGGATTAAAGCTCAGAAAGGTATCCAGGGACTAGAGGTAGGCTAAGGGCCAAACCAGGATAAAATCTCAGGTGTTATCTTTCTTAAACCTTTGCATTACCTTTATTATGTGTTGCTTATTCTTCATCTCTCTAGTTTGATAGTTTCACTTGAAAAACCAATCCAAGTGAAGTTGATTACTCAACACATATTGAAGATAAACTATATCAAAGAAGCTAAGTAGTTTATAGATTTTATACATGCTTATAACAAACCTTACTCAGCACGCATCTAAAAACTTAACTTGGAAACAATTTTTTATTAATCTTAAAAAGAACCAAGTAATCTCATTCACCCCCCTTTGCTCGATTATATAAGCTAAAGCGGACCAACAAGTGATTTCAAAGCAAGTGCTTAGCTTCTAGACTCACTAACTAAGAATTAAAGATCCATATGGCTTATAATAATTTCAATTTTGGCTCAAGGCAGACAATAGTCCTTAAAGAAGGAATGTCTGTGACCAGGCTTCCACTATTCGAGTGTGAATATTACACATTTTGGAAAAATTACATGAAAAACTTCATTTATGCAAGCAGAGATAACAATATAATTAGGCCCCAGAATTCCCGCTATAGTGCAGGATAAAGTACGTGTTCCATTTAACCTTGAAGATTATAATGATGTTGACCTGAGGCTTCTTAAAGAAATTGAAGTATCCACAAATTACTTACATGTGTGCTAGATATTATAGAGTTAAATAGGATCTCAGGTTGCGAGACAGTGCAAGAAATCTAGAGGAAGCTGGAGATCACCTATAGGGGACTGACAAGGTTAAGTAGTCAAAGATCAACCTCATGCTCCGAGAGTATGAGCTGTTCATTAATATCATTAATGAACTAAAAATATTAGGCAAACAATTCACCAAAGAGGAGATGGTGAAGAGATTCTAACTATTAAGTGGGATGCTAAGAAGAGAGCCATCAAGGAAGCTCGTGATCTTAAGACCTACAACTACGATGAGTTGATAGGCACCTTGGTGACTTAGGAATTTTCCCTAAGGAAATGTAGTGATGACTCTCAAAGGAGTAAAGGCAAGGAGAAAGAGGGTAGAGCCATTGTTCTGAAGGCTGACTCATATAAACAATCAACCAGTAGTTATTCAAATGAGCATATGACACTTCTCACGAGGAGATTTAAGCACTTCATGAAGAAAGATGGGAAATCCAACAAGAAGAAGTTTCCAAGAAAAACCAAGCTAACTCAGCATTAGTGTGGAGCTGAGGAAGGACCTAAGAAAGAGCACAACAAGGACATCAAATGTTTTGGTTTTGGTGAGAAGGGTCATATTCAATCATCCTACCCTAAATCTAAAAAGGACAGATTCAAGAAGAAGTTTGGGCAAAAAAATGAGGCAATTGCTACCACATAGAGCGACTTCGAGGAATCTTCATCATCTAATGAAGAAGAAACCAACTTTGCCAATTTCTGCTCGATGGCAATTGAGAATGATAGGGGCGAGAGCTTGACATCTACTTCTAAGAGCAATTCATCCGTTGCTAACTTTGAAGTTGAGCGAAACAAATGGAAGAATGTGCAAACTAAGGTAGACCCTAAAATCCGTTTATCAATAGAAGAGTTCACCTAGGTACTCTTTGATATAATGAAGCTGACTAATAAGTGTAGAAAAATTATCAAGGAGCTAATGAGGAGAAGTAAAGATCAGGAATACATAATTTCTTCCTTATCTCTTGATATTTGCTTTCTTCAAGAAAAAGTTGAATATCATGAATGTCATAATAGCAAGCTAACAAAGGTAGAAAGGTTGCTTTCGACTTAGCAAGTTGCTCAATTATCGACTATAAGACTAACTCAACTATACTCTTTGCTCCTAGAATTAATGATGTGTATATGGTTGATTTATCCCCAAGCTCTAGTAATTTTTTCTCGTATCTAAGGAGGATAATTATTGGCTTTTTTAGGTCATATAAATATGAACATTCTATCCAAATTAACCAATTTGCATCTAGTTATGAATTTTCCCAATATCAGCTTTGAGAAAGATAGGCTTTACTTAGTTTTCTAGCTTTGTAATCAATTTAAAAAAATCATTTAGGTTTATAAACAACGTAGTATCTAAGAGACCATTGGAGATCCTCCACCTTGATCAATTTGGTCCTGTTCAACCTATGAGCATGGGGTAGAAAAATATTCTCATTGGTGGTTGTGGATGCCTTCACGAGATTTACTTGGGTAGTCTTGCTGAGTAGCAAAGATGAAACCTTTTATTCTTTTTTCAAACTCAGTACTAGATAATGAATGAACTAGGAACTAAAATCAATAGATTTCGAAGTGATCATGGAGGTGAATTCAAAAACTTTCATTTTGAAAGAATTCAGTTCAACTCATGGCATTGACCACAACTTTTATGCTCCTTATACTTCTTAACAAAATGGGGGTGCAGAAAGGAAGAACATAACCATAGTTGAAATGGCTTGATCAATACTGAGTGATAACAATCTACCAAAGTACTTTTGTGAAGAAGCTATTAACATAGCCTATTATATCTTAGATTGGGTTTTAATTCACCCTATTCTTGAGAAGACACACTATGAGCTTTAGCAAGGTGAAAGCCTAAGATTGGTCATCTCAGATCATTTGGTTGTAGGTGTTTTATTCTAAATAGAAAGGATAAGGTAGGTAAGTTTGATCCAAAGGCTGATGAAGGTATCTTTCTATGTTACTTGACTAACATCAGGGTATATAGAATATATGTTAAGAGATTTTCTTATTAGAGGAGTTTATGCATGTAGATTTTGATGAAACTAACAATGTACATAGATAACTTTCTGATGAAGAAGAAGGAGTAAACCAGCAAGAAAATGAACTCAGCATGCCACTCTCTGTGTGCTTCCCAACCCAACATAAGAGCCAAAAACTAAGGAAGTGAAAGCTGACAAATATCTTTCAATCAACTTCAACAAAATAGAAGATCAACCTCAACCTTAACAACCCAGTACAGAGACTCCCATTATAAATCTGAGTCTTCCAAGAGAATTAAAAATCATCACAATTACACATTTGAAAGTATTATAGATGATGTTCATAATCAGTGATGACACGAGTTCAACTCAGTAGGATGATGAGCCATCTAGCTTTCATCTCACTGATGGAACCCAAGTGGTTTGAAGATATAGAAGGAGATGACTACTTGATGATCATGATACAAGAGGAATTGGATCTATTCAAATTCAATGATGTTTGGGATCTAGTTCAAAAGCCTAAAGGAAAAAAATCATTGGCACCAAATGGGTTTTCAAGAACAGGCTTGATGAAGATGGCGTTGTTATCAGAATTAAGGCCAAGCTTGTTGCTCAAGGCTGCAATCAATAAGAAGGCATAAACTATTATGAGATATATGTTCATGTAGCATAGCTTGAAGCTAGTAGCTCAGCTTGATGCCTTTAGGATCCTCTATGCTTTTGCATCCCATATGAGCTTTGAGCTATTTTAAATGGATGTCAAGAGTGCATTCCTAAATGGATTCATTTAAGAGAAAGTATACGTGTACCAGCCTTTAGGTTTTGTAGATGCGAAGAATCCTAAGCAGTTTTCAAACTGAAGAAAGCTCTCTACGGATTAAAGAAACCACCTCATGCTTGCTATGAAAGGCTGAATAATTTCATACTCCACAAAGGCTATGAAAGAGGAAAAGTAAATACGATTCTATTTATCAGGGAAAGAAGGAAGATGTGTTGCTTATCGAAATCTATGTAGATGATATCATATTTGAGCAACTAATGAAAAGCTTTGTAAGGAGTTAGTAAGCAAATAATGAGTGAGTGTGAAATGTCAATGATGGGGGAGCTCAACCTTTTCCTCGGACTGCAAATCAAGCAAAGTGAAGATGGAATCTTCATTAACCAAGCAAAGTATGCCAAAAAATTCTTGAAGAAGTTTCCTATGGAGCATTCGAAGCCAATGTCCACTCTCATAGCCAATAAAACACTCTTGAGTAAGGATGAAGATGGTAAGCCTGTATATAACAAGTTCTACAGAGGTAACATTGGTCCTCTCCTTTACTTAACAACTAGTAGGCTTGATATTCAATACTTTGTGTGCTATTACGCACATTATCAAGCTGACCCAAGAGAATCTCACTTAAAATCTGTTTAGAGAATTCTCTCGTACTTGCAAGGTTCAATTGACGCAGGTCTATGGTGTCCTAACAGCCCATATTTCACTCCTATTGGATTCACAGATGCAGACTATGGAAGATACAAAATTGACAAGAAAAGCACCACATGAGTATGTCATTTCCATGGAGAATGCCTTGTCTTATGGTACAACAAGAAGAAAATTTTTATTGCACTGAGTACAGCTAAATCTGATTAGAACAAGTTGTCATATTCACCAAACCATTAGCAAATGAGCAATCCAATACTCTCATAGAGCTAATTGGGATGGTGAACCCCATGTGAAGAAAAATTCCATGGTTAAGTGTTGATAATTAAGTCTTAACCCAACCGAATGAGGTAACATTAATGTAACGATGTTAGCTTTTTAAAGTAACATTGTTAGTTCAGTTTTTGTGGTTAAAACTTAAAAGTTGCTTTTCTGAAAAGACACTTTTGAATTGGAATCGTTTAAATTTGAAATTACATCATTTCATTAAGTCAGTAAAATCCTTGTTCATCTCACCGTTTAAATATGATCTTGGATTGCAAAAGTGCCATGTATCATCTTGTAGTTGAAGAAGCTATATAAAAGGCAGCTTGCTGAAGAGAGAGAGAAGGTTACCTGCAAATTTGAACTCTCAAGCTATTTTTTATAAAGAACCCTAATTTCTCCACTCTCAAATTCTCTCATCTACAAATGACAAACACCAAGAAAACACTTGTTCTTCAAGGCGCTTCAAAAAGAAATATGTTTGTGCACACAGATGGAACAACTGAAAAGGTTATCTTGCTTCAAGGAACCAGATTCCCTAAAATCAACTAGGTATAAGATCTAGAGTTTGGACCAGTATTTGAGGTCGATTATGATGGGTTGCTAAAAAATAAGACCATGCAGAGGGTCATTAGGTAGCATAATCTCAACCAATTTCTTCTCTTTGACGGTCCAACCATCAACGAGTTTATCAACAAATTTTACTCGAATCTCTAATTAATAGAGGGATTCAATGATGTTTTGATGGTGGAGATTGACAACACCTCCTACCTGATTTGTGTTAAGCTGATTGGCAGCCTCATCAACATGCCATTGAATGGTACCAAGCTGAGGAGAATTGAAGATGACCAGATAGTGGTCGTTCTTGAAGATTAGGAACTATCAGCTGACTATGGGTCTACTCTTGCAAAAAAGGGTAGGTTTAGAGATCATTTGTACATTTTCAATAAAAGGAGTAAGGTTGGTTTAGATTTTACAAGGGAATGTATGGGTGCAGTTTGAGTATTTGTAGTTGGTGAAGAATGCCGTGGTCATTTCTTGGAAATTATTTGTTGTAGAAGAGATATTAATAGGGGAATTTATAGGAGAAGGATTTTTAGAAGGAGAATTTACTGAAGAAGCAGGTATTTCATTACTTATAGAGGAAGTGACTCTGTTTGGTGAGTGTGAGTGAGCTCTTTGATGTTTTCACTAGGAAGAGCATATTCTTCCTGGTTGATAACTTCCATGTCATCATCATCTTCCTCATTACTCACTATCTGAATATTTCTCTTAGAGTGAGAAATACTACAAAATTAGATAACAAGACATACTTTTGAATTAATAATTAATGAATCATTAAAACATTTAAATACAGAAAGCAAACATCACTATTTACTACTTCATACTGTTGTCGATGTATATAATTTCTCAAGTAAACAAGACAGTCCATTAGAAAATAATCAACACCCAATAGAATATGTTAATTACATTAGAAATGAAATTAACATGGAATTTTTCAGAAAACATAATGATGTATCAGCTATAATGAATATGATCAATTTGTAGCAAAATACATCTTATACAACATTTAATTATGTAATATATGTGAATTTGATGAATTTGTATGCCAATGTAGAAAACACTATAATAAATTGGATTTAGCATATAAAAAGCCATTTCTAGAATTATTTATTAATAAACTACCCTGGCCTATAAATTAAGAAGTAAATAAAAGATAAAAAAAACCTAAATAAATATAACTAGACCAGAAACATTAGGATCAATAATTCAAGACATTAAAGATTAAATTATTGAAAAATGCACTGAATCCGAAAGAGATAAATAATTAGAAAATAAATTCCGCATTAATTGTTGTCAAAATTTTTAAAGGTACCACAAAAATTTGGTTGTTATGATCTCTCAAGGAGGAGAGCATATTAAAAACCATATAAATATAAAAAAAAATATACAAACCCATCCCAAAAAAATATTTATGATCCTAACCATATGAGAAAATATTTTAAAAAGAAAAGTTATGGTAAAAAACAAAAATATTGTCCTGAAAAGAAAAAAACTGTAAATGTTGGCTATGCCAAGAAGAAGGACATCATGCAAATGGATGCCCTAAAAAGAATAAAAATAAAGAAAAAATAAAATTATTAAATTGGATAGAAGAAATAAATTTAGAACCCATTGAATCAGATATTGATAATAATGATGAATTATGTTATTTACAATCTACTGATGAAGAATCAGGGGAATCAGAATTATTTAGTGATTCATATGAATCCGAATAATAATTATATTAAAATAATAATAGGAACCAAACCAGTATTAACTTGTATAGATAACAGAGCCTCTTTATGCATAGCATCAAGAAATTTTGTACCTATGAATCTTTGGAAGAAAACAAATAAATCAATAAAAGTAAGAATAGCCGATCAAACTCAATCAGAATTAAAAGAACGAGTACAAGAAATTACTATTCTTATATGTGGAAAGAAATTTATAATACCAAATTTATATCATCTAGAGTCAGGGGTTCCAGTAATCCTAGGAAATAATTTTCTAAGACTATATCATACATTTTGTCAGTATTTATTTCATATAGAATTAACTTGTCCAAAGTTAAAAGATAAAGACAAACAAATAGTAAAAATCCCCATAGAAAAAACAAAGCTAGAAAATATAAGACAAAAATTAAAGATAATAATTTATAACTTAGAAGAAAAATTAGAAAAAGAAATAATTTAAAAAATTAGAAGAAAGATTTTTACAGATTATTTGCTAGGAATAAAAAAATAATGATGCAGTAATAGAAATAAAGTTAAAAAATCCTAATGCCGAAATAAAATGTCCAAATAATATACCTTACACTAAAAGATACATAGAAGAATTCGAAATAGATATGGAAGAACTACTCAAAAAGGGGTAATTAGACTTAGTAATAGTCCACATAATGCACCAACCTTTTATATAGAAAATCATGCCGAAGAAAAAAGAGGTAAAAGAAGAATAATTATTAATTATAAAAAAACTAATGAAGCAACTATTGGAACACCGAAAGGGTTACCTAGAAAAGACTATATTATGAATAGATTACAAGACTATATAATTGGCAATTACGATTACATGAAAACACAAAACCCTTAACAACCTTCACTTTTCCGCCCAATAATTACTATGAATATAATAGTCTACCGTTATGATTAAAACATGTTCCGGGAATATTATAAGAATTTATGACTCGACAGTTAAAGGGATTAGAAGATATATGTTCGATATATATTGATGATATTATAATATTTACAGAAGGAACCAAAAAAGAACATTTAAAATAAGTCATTAAGGTAATAAATAGATGTAGAGAAAACAGAATAATTTATCTAGACCTAAAGCTATTATTGCAAATAAGTAAATAGATTTTTGGGAATAAAAATATCAAAAGGAGAATAAAAATTACAGCCTCATATAGTAAAAAAATTAAATCAATTCCCAGATCAATTAATAGACAAAAAGCAATTACAAAGATTTTTAGGCAATCTTAACTATATTTGTGATCAAGGTTTCCTAAAAAATTTAGCTCAGTTAAGAAGAGAATTACAAAGAAAATTATCAGATAAAATTAAATGGTCATGGAATGCTAAAGATGCTGAGAATGTAAGAGCACTAAAAAGGAATTGTCAAAATTTGCCAGCTTTATATAACCCAAAAGAAAAAGATTTATTAATTATCTCTACTGACGTTAGTGGAGAATGTTGGATAGCAGTAATGACACTCATACCCTTTAAAATCTTACAAACCTATAAACAAGAAAAGGGTAAGAATTAATAGGAGAATCTATATCTATCTAGACAACATTATTCAAAACAAAGCAGTTTATATCTCTAGAAAAAATAGCAAAATATATATCAGGAACATTTACAGATACTCAAAAGAGATATACTACACATGAAAAAGAAACACTTGCTCTTTAAATACTATACGAAAATGGTAAAAAAAATTACTCCCAAAACCATTCATTGTTAAAACCGATAGTAAATATGTTACTACATTCATTCGTAATAGAATTAATACTCAATTTAATCAAGGAAGGTTAATCCATTGGCAATTAGAATTATCATATTATGAACTTCATGTTGTATTAATAAAGTCCAAAGAAAAATACGGACGAGATACTTTGATCAAAGAACGGAGTTAGTCATAGAAGTCATTTCTAATCAATTAAAGCAAAAGAATAATTAGTTGGAACAAACATTATCAAATGTAGAAAAATCAAAGCAGAAATAACGAAGCTTGCATATACTCTTGCACTAATAAAAAAAATTATCAAATTCGAAAATTGAACATTCTGTTTTAGTAGCTTAAGCATCAAAATCTAACAAAGGAAGCATTATTCAATTTGAGTCATCAAATGACAAAGATAACAAAGTATTAATTACTCCAATTGATATCACTATTGGATTACCTCAGTTATCCAAATGTAAGCCCTATTATGTAATTAATAACCGGTTTAACAAAGGCATCTACAATGAATGGGCCAAACTAGTAGTATTCATTTAAAGAAAATCTTGTATTATTCATAAAAAAATCCATATTTAGAAGTAGCAAAAGCAGCCCTAGAAGAAACCAATACTACTCATGGAACATACAAAGAAAAAATAATTTCTAATTAACAAACTAATAGAAAAACCATTTTGGGCCGAATTCCAATAATAGCCCAAATCAAAACAGCATCAGAAATAAAAGAAATGAGGGGAACTTCATTAAAAAAGTATTACAAATGGTCTCAACTAATCCAAAATTATAGAGATATCGACAAGAATAAAAATATGTACCTAATAACAAAAGCACAAATGAAAACAAAAATGGTGGCATTATCAGAAGCCGATCCTTGTGATACATATGAATTAGCCACTCATGGTTTATTAGATACTATATATCTAAACAAATTAGAAATTTTGAAGTATTTTCCTGATAAATTTAGAAAATCGGTATCTTTGTACTACAAGAAATATGCAAAGGAGAGGATGATATTTCTCCGGTTCTTTATTAGCATTCCTATATTTTCAAATGAAGGGTAAGAGCTAACACCATCTTATGCATACATTCAAATGGGAATAGCCAATGAATCATATACTAAAATAGAACTAGCAAAAATACCTACAACAAAAGAAGAAAGGTAATTATGGAATCAAACACTAATCTGTGGAATAATAAGATAATTACAAAATATGTCAGGATTTGTAAAATTAATTACAACTCTGATTATTGGTTAGTAATATCTCATTCCAAACCAGAAGTATCTATGGATCTAGCAATGCAAGGAACACTATATGCATAAGAGAAACAATTCCTGACACTAAACATCCCCCACTTAGACAAAGAGACAAAAATATTTGTCTACCAGAAAAATCAGTTTATGCAGGACACTCATGTGACATTTATAGAATACATGAAGGATCAACAAGTGAAATAGAAGAAGCCACGTTACTAACATCCATAATCGATTAAAAATGTAATCTTATAAGATAAGGATTCTTATCCTTTGTAAGAATAAAATCTTACCTTTTATTGTAAAAGATAAGGAGGGTATCCCTGTGTTGTCTTTTTGGTTATTGGCATTTGCCGATTTATTTCCCTTTTAACCTGTTTAATATGTAATATATATGTTATAAAAGGGAGTGAAGACCCTTTGTTTTTCACACGTAGAAAATATAATAAAGCTTATTGTTTATAACCTTTGAGTGTGAACTATGGAGAGGTTTAGTTTAGAAAAAGTTTTACAATTAAATAGATAATATTTAAAACAACATAATCATCAAGCAATACTAAGGTGATCCCTCTCTACAATAAAAAAACGTTCAAGTATTTTTTATTCATAATGTTTAATAACTATTTCCTATCATATATCTATTTATATATTGCTAGTATTATCTATGTTAAATTATTATCTATCCTTTGAAGTATTATATATTATAGCATAGATGTATAATCTCACCAAGGCCTCAACATCCTTAGCAACAACAACAACATCAACAACACTATCAACATTACTCTACAGGCAGTGGATCATTATCATCTCTGCAGCACACTCGTAGATATCCTTAGTATAGCCTTAGAATAGAAAAACTTGATATAGTGCGCTAGTTTGTAATTACTTAGTATAGGACACAATTTGTGTACTGACTAAATCTCTTTATCAATGAAAATTCTAAGTTTATTCTATCTAAGTGAAGAACTTCTTAACTTGTTGCATATATTATATTATTTATGCTTATAAACTGTTTCAGTAATTAACTAAGACCAACCTCAAGGAGAAGGTGAATAAGACAAAGTCCCAAGTTAAAGAAAAATTCTCTAAGTATGGAGGAGTGTATGCTGATTGAAGAATATCCACTCAGTATGGGGAGTCTGTACTACTTAAGAAGTTCACTCAGCATGGGGGAGTCTTACATCATTCATCTGGTATCCTAATATCTAAAAACTATTTACTTAATTAATTTCTTCTACTACCTAGTTTGTTATCTATTCCAAAATGAAGCAGATTGTTGAACCCAAATTAATAGTACCTCACAAATATTTTGGAAATAATAAACTATGTAGGATAGTAAAATTAATTAAGTATTAAGTAAACTCTTAATTAGACAAGTTTACTTGAGTTTGTTCAAGGAAAAAAACTCAGTTTAGTGAGTTTTGATTAAGTTATGGCTTAGAGTAAGAAAACTGAGTAATACATAATTTATTAGATATAGACTCCGCGAATCTAAGTAGCTTTTTGTTGAACCCAAGTTAATAGTACCTCATAGTACTTAAAACATTTTGAAAATAACAAACTGTCTAAGATATTGAAATTAATTTAGTACTAAGTAAACTTTTAATTAAATAAGTTTACTTGAGTTTGTTTAGGGAAAAACAACTCACTTACTGAATTTTGATTAATTAATCACTTATAGTAAGAAAAGCTAAGGTAAGCTAAGTAATACATAGTTTATTAAATATAGACTCAGCAAAGCTGAGTAGCTTTTATTTATTAAAAGATGAGTTACTTTAACACTTGGAAATAAAATGAGATACACATCTTTAACTTTGTTTGTGAGAGATGGAATATTCCTTTAATGCTTTTGAGGTAAAAAATGCTGAAATTAAAGAAAATTCAAGTAATCCTCACAACTAAAAGTTGTCAGCACAGAATATTGGAGATTTATCTCTAGTGTCCAAGGTAAAACGCATCTTCTGACAAGCGCCATTTTTCCAATGTCTCAACGCTACTCTACAATGTCAGCAACCAAACCAATCACAAGATTCCATGTTGCATCTCGCACGCCTCTTTTTCAAAATGTATTTACTTGAAGAAATGAGTTTTTAACTCATCAAGATTAACAGATTAATATCACATTTCAACGTTCAAATTCTCTATCTCTAAATGTCTAGGAATTTGTTTCAAACTAGCAGATTCCAAAGCTGTGAAGAGAAGAGAAATTGAAGAACAAGTCAGGATAAGAAGTATGTAATGACTACTTCCAACTCTTCCAAGTATAAATAGAAGATTGAAGAACACATTGAAACTTGGTGAATCACCTCAAATTTCTTTAGAGATGAAATAGTGTCCAAGCAATCCCAACATTCAGAAATTCCAATTTCAAGCAATGTAAAGCAAACAATCATCTTCCATCAGTTTGTAATAGAGAGAAATCATATTAGCTTTATAATTGTAAAAGGATTCAAAACTTTTTTATAAGTTGCACTCTTTCAATTCAAATATGTGAGTCAGTTTAGGAAGGGTACCTAAACTGAGATTGAGTGGTACTTAAAAAGGAAGGTACTTTTTGTAATCTCGCCTACACTTTGTAAAGGATTCTCTGCCTAAGGAAATAAAGAAATCGCTAGTGGATTAAAGCATGGAAAGAAATTTGGGGACTTCATCATCTCTCTAAGTCTATCAGTTTCACTTGAAAAACCAATACAAGCTGAGTATGTTACTTAGCACAAATTGAACATAAACTATATCAGCAGAGATAAGTAGTTTATAATTTTTAGACCCATGTGCATATCATACTTAACTTAGCATGCATCTAAAAACTTAACTTGAAACAAATTTTTAAATATCTTAAAATGAACCAAGTAATTGTATTCACCCCCCTCTGCTCGATTATTTAAGCTAAAGCAGACCAACAAGTGGTATCAAAGCAAGTGCTCAGCTTCTAGACTAATTGTCTAAGAGTTAAAGTATCGGCTCAAGGTAGACAACACTCCTTAAAGAAGGAATGTTTGTGACCAGGCCTCTACTATTCAATGACTAGCATTACACATTTTGGAAAAATCGCATGAAAAATTTTATTCAATCCCAAAGCATGCAAGCATGGCTAACAATATAATTAGGCTCAAGGATTCCCTCTATAGTGCGGGATGAGGTATATATTCCAGCTGACCTAGAGGATTAGGATGATGCTGACATAAGGCTCTCAAAGAGAATGCAGCAACAATCAATTACTTTTATTGTACACTAGATCTTATAGAGTTTTACAGGATCTCATGCTATGAGATAGTGCAAGAAATCTAGAGGGGATTGACAAGGTCAAGGAGTTCAAGATTAACCTCATGCTTTGAGAGTATGAGCTGTTTTAGATGGGTACTAACGAGGGTATTCAATCCATGAATACTAGGTTCATTAATATTATTAATGAGCTAAAAAGATTGGGCTAAGAATTCACCGAAGATGAGATGGTGAAGAAGATTCTTAGAATTCTCATTGTTAAGTGGAATGCTAAGAAGAGCATCATCGAGGAAGCTCATGATCTAAAGACCTATAGCTACGATGAGTTGATAGGCACCTTGCTGACTCAAGAAATGTCCTTGAGGAAATATACATGATGATTCTAAAAGGAGTAAAGGCAAGGGGAAAGAGGGTAGAGCCATTATCCTGAAGGCTAATTCATCTACAGAATCAACCAATAGTGATTTAGATTAGTAGATGACACTTCTCATGATGCGATTCAAGCACTTCATGAAGAAGGATGGGCAATTCAGCAAGAATTAGTTTCCCATCAAATTCACGCAAACTCAGTACTGATGTGGAGCTAAGGAAAAACCCAATAAGGAGTATAACAAGGAAATTTAATGTTTTGGCTGTGGTTAGAAGGGTCATATTCAATCGTCTTGTCCTAAATCCAAAAAAGATAGACTCAAGAAGAGGTTAGCAAAGAAAAATGAGGCACTTGTTGCCACATGAAGCAACTCCAAGGAATATTCTTCATTAGATGAAGAAGCCATAGAATTTGCTAATCTCTACTTGATGGTTATAGAGAATGATATGGGAAAGCTTAGGATCTAATTCAAAGGGAAATCCATTCGCTCCTGACTCTGAAGCTGAGCAAAACGAAGGGAAGAATGCATAAACAGAGGTACATCCTGAAATCCCTTTGTCAATAGAAGAGTTCACCTAGGTACTCTTTGATGTGATGAAGCTGACTAATAAGTCTGGCAAAAAATCAAAGAGCTAGTGATGAGAAGTGAAGATCAGGAAGATACGATTGCTTCCTTATCTCTTGATATCTACTTTCTTCAAGAAAAAGTTAAATATCATGAATGTCAAAATATTAAGCTCACTAAGTAACTAGATGAGTTCACTGTTGAGATAACAGCTTTAAAGAAGAAATGAGATCCTCCTCCATCGAACAGCTCATCTTCGAGTAACTAAACTCGCAATTCTAAGAGGAAGAATTCCTCTATAAAAAAGAAAGCGAGCTAGCCCAAAACAAAAGCGGTGTGTGGCTTTTATGGAAAAGCTGGACATGCCCCAATAATGTGTAGGCATAAAAATGGTTATTATGACTAGTAAGACTGGACTAATCTAAGCACTACTTGTAGCATCCCATTTCATAACATCATATTTGCATTTAGATACATATGTTATATGTCATGAAATTTATTATATGGTATAATTATATATCATATATTATTTTTGACATATTAATTTAAGTTATATAAATTACAAAATTGAATGTTTAAATAGATAGTTTCGGGATGTTATTTAAAGGAAAATAATTATATATAGTTAAACTATTTTAGTATCATTTGGGATTGTTATTTACTAGAAATAGTATAGAATAAGTATGGGTATAGTATAATTATGAGTATTGGTATTTATACTTAATAATATAAAGGAGGGGCAAATTAATCATTTTTTATTTATAAATAGAGTGAGATAAAAATGAATTCATTAGAATTCATCTCAAACTCATAAAAGCCAAAAAGAAATGCAGAAGTTAGACCCTAGAAGAGAAAAGAGGAAGAAGAAGAAAAGAGAAGAAGAGAAAGCAAGAATCAGGTATGTTTTTGGTTTTGTAAGGATATTTTCATAGGGTTAGAGATAGAATTCTTAATTAAGATGTAAAGAAGAGTTGTAGCTCTGTATATTAGGGTTCTTGGTGTAAAATTTGGGGATTTTTCAATAAGTGGATTTTGTTCTATAATTGATTGAATTGAGACTATACAGAGCATAATAGTCATAACAGCAGAATGGGATTCAAACTGATGGTGCAGTTTTTATAGTAATTGTAAAATACTGAGAGTTTGATATGTTGTACCCTAATTTGTCTAGTTTATATGAAAAAAATGAGTTCAATCTAAGTTTTGTACGAAAGGTTATGGTTCAATCTAAGTTTTGTACGAAAGTTTATGGTTGTTTTACTAAGAGTTGCTCAGGTGAAAGGGGACAGATGCAGGGTGTGAATGATTGATTCACTGAAACTCGTATAATGATTGGATGATTTTGAAATTTTAGTATGTTAACCTATATGTCTTAGAAAGAGAATGGCTTTAGTTTCAAGTCATTTGGTTTATTATTTCGGAAGTTATGAGTTTTTAAGTAAGGCAAGGTCTTGATAGGACTAGTTTCGATTTCTGCAGGAAAAACTGATTTAGAGTGTGAAAGTAAAAATTCACTATGAATCGTACATATGTTGAAAGATTCTGAAATTTTTATATGTTACATAATTATGAGTTAGGAGTTGAATGAAACTGAAATTATAATATTTGGTTCAGTATTTCGAGAGATACGGATTTTAGAAGTTAGTAAGGTCATAAGAGTATAAAGTTCTAATTAGGATAGTTATTAAGAAAAAAGAAACTATCCATTGTATAAGAATATGATATAAGTTTGTATTTGTTTATAGGAGCTCAAAATATTGAAAGTGCTCCGAAGGAAGGTTCAAGTCACTTCCAAGGGAATTAGCTTGGTTAATTTTTTAGTATAAATATGAAATGAACTTGACATTGAATTTGCAAGTGAAATGTGTTGCTGATGTGTGATTTTGAAAGTGATATGAATTGATGATATTTGTTAATTGAATATACTTGGTATGAATTCATGATATGTTGTATTTGAATATGTGTGATATGATAATTGAGTTATTTTGAATTGTGTATAAGCATCGGTGAAACTATTTTGATGAAATGGATTGAGTTATATACTTGATGAAATTGATATATAAAATATATCTATGAAATTTGTGAGTCAAACATGATTCCATATGGTATTTATGTACTTGCATAATGGCCGAATAAATTGAAAGAGGAAAAGTTGTGACATACCTTCCAAAATATTGCAATACATGTTCTGTTATCTGGACCTACATGGTCAACCACTTGTTACATGAACTAAAGGTCATGTTCTATTTTACATGAACCGAAAGGTCATGTTCTATTATAAGGACTTAAAGATCATTGAATTGTTTATAAGGTAGGACAGCAAATCAATTGTTATCTGTTATATATTACATGTATCCCGGGGTAATAGTTTGGCTAGTAATGTCACAATAAATAATAAATGACTCATGCATTAATATACAAGCTTGAATATCCATTAAATGTGTAAATATGTAACTGTATGAGTTTGTGAAATTGTCAGTTCATTGAGTGGTTTATATTCACTGAGCTTGTGACTCATTAAAATCGCTATATATTTTTCAGTGTTTTGAAGCTGTTAAAACAGTGTGTACTGGAAGCTCACTACCTGTAGACATCATGGATGAAAAGTCGGCTAGCTATGTTCCATTTCAAACTCTCTCTCCTTGCCAGTATAAGGATATAGAATTGATAAATGTCAAGATGTGAGATTTAGTATATATGTTATGGATTGCGTTAAAATTTAGTAGTAATGGAATGATATAGTGATATGGTTTGTTGTTATATACGTGAATGATCACATGTAAATATATGTATAATAATTTTTTTATATAAGTTTTAAAAAAATTATTACTAAGATTAGTATTATGTTCTTACAATATAAGGTAAGGGGTGTTTCGGTTGGTATAAGAGGGGGGATATGATCATAGGGTCATTGTATGCATGCATATAGAAAGTTAGCACATGTTGATATTTAACATTTTATCACCTCTATATAGGGCTGATAGAAATGTTAACTCGAGGAGAGAGGAACTAGCCAAAATGCAACCTATAGGATCACCCATGCATTCGCATGCATCGAATGTACATCATGAGGTTTCTGGGATACAAGAACCTCCACCATATGCTCAAAGGGAACGTCGATTTGATAAATTGAAGAAAAATGGTGCAGAAGAGTTTAGTGGAACTATAGATCTAACTATAGAAGAAAGATGGTTGAAAAGGTTGGAATGAATTTTTAACATGATACATTGTACTCCAGATGAGAAATTTGATTATGCAGTGTTCTTGTTTCAAAATAATGCTTATGACTGGTGGGAGACGGTTCTGAGAAGTAAAGTCCAACCTCTTTTTTTGACCTGGGATGATTTTGTTCGGGAATTTAGTGAAAACTACATACCCGATGTGTATATTGATGATAAAAGAAGGAAATTTTTGAATTTGAAACAAGGTAGAATGTCATTCGCTAAGTACGAGGTGAAATTTAATCAGTTATCCAGCTATTTACCATCTTTAGTTGCTATTGAGAAAGATAAATACATGAAGTTTTAGGAGGGGCTCAGATATGAAATTTGAAATAAAATAGCTCAATCAAAAATTGATAGTTATTTGAAACTGAAAAATGCTACAATAAGAGCCAAAAGACTAGAAAAAGAAAATGATGATTACATAGCCAGGAGAAGTCAGAGTAATTTTGGAGACTATCAAGGTAAAAAGTCTTCCAAACATCAAACATATTCTTCTCCATCATAGTTTTCAGTTAGAGGAGGATATTATGAGAATAGAGGAGGTAGAATGAATACTCAAACTTATTCGAGACAAAGTCAGGGACAAAGTTCTAGATAAAAACCTCAAGGTACACAATGTGGGAAATACCATGAAGTAATGTAGGAGATTAACTGGAGCGTGTTTCTTATGTGGTTCTTTTGAACATTTGATGCGCGGCTATCCTAAGTGAGGAGTATCTGAAAGAACTCATTCAGATTTTACAATTCAGAATACCAGAGTCAGTGGAACTGGTGAAGTAGCAAGAAGAGGCAGGGGTAGAGGAGCAACTGCAAGTAATATTCGAAGGTCTGAGGCTCAGAGTTCTAGGCCTCTAACACAGGCTAGGGTGTTTGCTATGACTCGAGAGGAAGGGATTGATGCACTAGAAGTTGTTACAGGTATGATTTCTATTTGCAACATAGATGTTTTTACATTAATTGACCCTGGATCCACTCATTCATTCATATCATCAAGCTTGACATCATGATTGCATATAAGTTGTGAACCTTTAGGAGTTGATCTTAATATGGGAACTCCACTAGGTGATTTGGTTGTTGTGAATCATGTGTATCGAAATTGTTCAATTCAAATCGATAAAGTAGTGTTAAGTGCAGATTTGATTAGATTGAGCATTAGAGAATTTGATGTGATTTTGGGTATGGATTGGTTGATGAAAAATCATATGATTGTTAATTGTTTTACCAAAGAAAAAATTTTAGAATCACCAGGTCAGCCAAAGGTTATTTTTCAAGGTGAATGTTAGATAGTACCTGCTTGTTTGATTTCTGCAACTAGTGCTTTTTGTTCACCACTTTTCTACTGATAATATAAAAGTTCTAAATATGAACAGGTGTTGTCAGTACCGGTTATCAAATAGAAAAATGATGATAACTGCAAGTATACAGTTGTGATGTAGTTTTAAAAGATATCGATCTCATAGGGAAGGAATTCAATTCTAAGGATCAACTAGAGTTACGGAACAAAAGAAAATAAAATAAGTTGAAGGTTTTGAATGGTAGACTGATGAATGGATAGATGCATGAATAGATTAGAGAAGATGAAAAGCATATAGATATTCCCTAAGAACAAGTATAGTGGAGTAAAATATGCAAAATAATCAAGAATGTTTTATTCACTAGATAACTTCAAACAAACTCAGTTCTAGACGACCAAATATCCTATAATTCACAGTAGAGAAACACATGAAAAGACTTTTCTAAATCTAGGGTAAATGAATTATGACACTTATAAAAACCTGGACAACAATAATACCATACTTAGTACAGGTCGCTCTCACATAGCCATATTTAGCAAGTGACCACTCCAAAAATGTTTGCTCACTAAATAGCGTTATAATCAAAGATCCAATGATTATACACAATCTTGTTAACCCCAAAACTACTCTTAAAATCAACTTGAAAGCATATAACTTCATTAATATAAGTGACGTAAGATGAAATACTCGTTATGACATATCATAAACTTTGAATTAGAAAGTATAAGTAGAAAACAAAGTAAAGTTGTAAGGTATGCAAGTGAAAGCTAAAGTTGATTAAACCGTATCCACTCTTTAATGGGAGTCATCAATTCTTACAATTCCTGCGTCTACTTTGAATTCGGTCTCGACTCATATAGAACCTCCATTAAGATGATATTCCTAGTGAATATTGAACAAATGAATGTTGAAGAACGGAAACTTTTATTAATAAGTGCTTTGCAATTACACTCATACAATAATCGCTCGAATTTGTGGAGAAATCTAGTGATTGAAACAAGAATCGAATCACTTATACATTTTTCTCTCTAACACTTTGAACTTCGTGAAATCTATATAACTTTCACTCTCTATCTATCATGTATCGTGTCATACATGTCATCTCACACCATCTTCAAGAAATGGTTGATTTGAACCTCTATTTATAGAGTGTGAAAGGTTGCGTTTATCCAAATGAATAGTCATGTCCATTGGTGAAGGGGTTGCAACATCTTCAACGTGATTGGATGCAAGATTTCATCCTTATCTTTAATGGATAGGCACCTTTTCGTGGTTGTATTATCTCCAAAAGGTGTCTCTTCGCTTGATAGTTGATGGCGGTTAATCATTCTTATCCGGTGTTTGGAAGTTGAGAAAAGTTTATCAAACCCGTCATGTTTCGCGAACATGAGATACATGTCACGATCGTGAATGTAAGTTGGTAACTGACTATTTGTGAAGAATGGTAAGTCACGATCGTGATAGATAGTCGCGAGCGTTGCTTGGCCAATCGCGAGTAGGAATCACGATCGTGACATAGTTGTGACTTATATTTTTCTTCATGATTCTTCTTTGACACTTTACCGATCTTTGATAACTTCGATCCCAAATGCTATATGTCATCCCATTTCATAACATCATATTTGAATTTAGATACATATGTTATATGTCATGAAATTTATTATATGGTATAATTATATATCATTTATTGTTTTTGACATATTAATTTAAGTTATCTAAAATACTAAATTGAATGTTTAAATAGATAGTTTCGGGATGTTATTTAGAGGAAAATAATTATATATAGTTAATCTATTTTAGTATCATTTCGAATTGTTATTTATTAGAATTAGTATAGAATAAGTATGGGTATAGTATAATTATGAGTATTGGTATTTATACTTAATAATATAAAGGAGGGGTAAATTAGTCATTTTCTTTGTATAAAGAGAATGAGATAAGAATGAATTCATTAGAATTCATCCCAACTCAGAAGAACAAAAGAGTAACGTAAAACTTAGACCCTAGAAGAGAAAAGAGGAAGATGAAGAAAAAGGAAGAAGAGAAAGCAAGAATCAGGTATGTTTTATGTTTTGTAAGGATATTTTCGTAGGGTTAGAGATAGAATTCTTAGTTAAGATTAGATCTGGGCACGAGCCCATTGACCCGCGAGACCCGTTCATACCCGCTCTTCATGGGATGAGATTTGACAATGTGATTGAAGATTAGGCCCGACTAGGCTCGAACCCAAAGCGGCCCGAGTAAAATATATGTTGGGCTTGGTTTTAATAATAAAATCCAAGCCTGGCCCGTCTTGCCCGAAATAATAATTATTATGTTAAAAATATATATTTATTTTATACATTCACAGTAAAAAAATTATATGGTTGAAAATTTTCATATTTTTTTATAAAGTTTAACATTTAACTCAATTTTGTGACTTATACTACAAATATATTTGGAATTATTTTTTCACAATTATTTTTTAGTAATAAATATTAAGTTTTTTTTATTTGAAACAATTAATAGTTAGGCCCACGGGTCGGGCTTGGTTTTGATTATTTTATTAAAGACCCGGCCCAACCCGAACCCAATGTATTTTTTCATGGGTTTAGGTCGGGCTTGGGCTATTCATTATTTAGCTAGGCCCGATAATGCCCGGCCCGAACCCGACCCGGCCTGGCCCATGCTCAAGTCTATTTAAGATGTAAAGAAGAGTTGTAGCTCTGTATGTTAGGGTTCTTGGTGTAAAATTTGGGGATTTTTCAATAAGTGGATTTTCACTATGAGAAATTGAGCTATTTGTGACAATAATTTAACCGTCACTATAATTTTTATCACAAAAAGCCATTGTTTGTTACAATAACAAATTTGTTGTCACAAAAATTTGTTTTATGGAATTTCTTTTGGAAAATTGTCACATGTAATGGATGTTATGTGATAATATTTTATAATTGTAACTGATAATTTTATGTGACAAAGTAAGTTGTAACCTATAATTTAGAAAATATGACAATAAAATATTATTGTCATAAAATGTATTTTGATGATAACATAAAAAGCGTGCTACTAAAAATAAATTATTTTGTGACAATAATTTTAATTTGAATAAAAAAAATAAGTTAGTTACAACCAATGGTTGTCACAAAAATATTCAATATGTGACAATAAAAAATTTATTGTCACAAAAATCATTTTGGTGACAACATAAAAACTTGTAACACAAAAATTATTATTTTTGTGACACTATTTTTAATTTGAAACAAACAATACAACTATTGATTGTCACAATAAATATTCAATATGTGACAACAAATTATGTATGGTTACAAAAATTTATATGTGTGACAATATAAAAAGTTGTTACAAATATTTTATTAGTTTTGTTACAATAAGTTTAACTTGGAACAAAAAAAACTTCAATGACAAGTTATAGTTGTAAATAAAAATATTCAATAATTTTACATTTAAGTTTTGAATTTAGTGTGACGGCATAAAAACTTTGTAACAAAAAATATATTGTACAAAACTTGAAACAAGAAAATACTATATTTTTAATTCTCAATTGTAACTAAAAGTATTAATATGTAACTAAAATGTTATAGTTATAAGTCTTAGTCATAACAATAATCATTTAATATGTGACTATACATATATCATATTAAAATTTATCTATCAAATGAAGTTACAAAGAAATCGTAATAAATGTACGAGAAAGTTATATATTATATGAAAAATTAAAGAAGATGGTATAAATGAAATAAATGATTGTATCTATATGAAAAGTTATAGAAAATTTGCGGAGAAGATTAATAAAGCTATAGTTATAAGAAAATTAAGGAAAAATTTATTTGGAAGTTGTAATAAAGTAATATGTGTTATGAAATATTATGTAAATGATATATAAAACATATAAGAACATTTAAATAAAGTTTACAAGTACTCTAAAAAGTTATAAAAACATGTATATAAAGTTGTAGATTTAATGAAAAGTTATAAGTTACGTGAAAGTTATAAAAAAATGTATAAGAAAGTTATATGCTCTTAGTAAGTTATAGAAAATGTAATTGTGAGGTTATTAAAATGTTATTGAAAATTTTAAACAAAGTTAAAGTTATATAAAAGGTATACGAAATGTAAAGAAGACACTACACGCACTACGCCATAGATGGTTTGTCGCAACCAAAATGCTTGGTGTTGCGATTTTGAAGATAAAATTGATTTTTCGCAACATATTTTTGAAAGTGTATGAAAAGTGTTTCAAAAACTATGCCAGTAGATCATATACACTATTTTTGCAACACTTTGTAGTTAACAGTTGCGAAAAATATTACTGAGCAATGAAATTTAGCGGTGGGAATTCTCCCGGTTGTTTTTTTACGGAAATAAAATAAACAAAAATTAAAAATAAAAAATTAACCAAAATGAAATTTGATCCACACTTTATTAACTTTCACGATTTTTCTTTCTTCTCGCTCTCTTCGTTCTTTTGTTTGAGAAATCCCTAAAAACCTTTAACAAGTTCTTCAAGTTCTCACCTAATTTCAGTCTATCATTTCTGAAATTAAAATCCAAACTATGTTGTCACCATAGATCTTTGCCTCTTCTTACTATTTATCATAATTTTCTTCTCAATTTTTGGCGTTACCTAGGTTGAGGGTTCTTCACAACATCAGAGGTACTTTTTATTTAGTTCCATGTAATTTAATGTTTGAAATTTCATTTAAATCTTTTGAAAGTGCCAATTTATACATATAATCAGCTGGATATTGGTTAAAAAGTCAGGGTTTATTCTTTTGGTAGAAGAAATCGAACAAGGAAGACGAGTTGTTGGAGTTACTAGTATGCATTTTTTTGATTTTGAGATATATTTGTTGTATTTACTTGTTCAATGATAGCTAGAATGCCCTCGTTATTTATTTGTTTAGATTCATTTAACGATAGTGGCGGTGAGAAGAAGAAGATGGCTTTGTTTGTGTCGTAGAAGTTGACTCTTGGCTACGCTGCCCTTAAATCTTTTTAACCTTTGTTTGATTCCAATTTAGTTACAAATTCATAATCTGTAGATTTATTTTCACTCAATTGATTGCTTAAATGAAAGCAATAGAATGTAATACGCTGATTTGCGATTGTTCAAATAGTGCTTGTTTAGCGCATTCTCTTTTTTGAATGAATATTTTTGAACAAATAAATTTCCACAGTTGTGGGTTGGAGTCCAGACATCTGAAATACACTTCTTTCCATCATAATATAAATACTAGTGTCCTTCGGATGATGAAGGTTTATTTTTGTTGTCAAAATGCTATACAACCACTTGTCACTATGCATTAATCTATTATTGTTTGAGATCTTATATTTTGAATCTTGCATAAATCTGTTTATCTTACTTTATCTGAATAATTCAGGTCATGTGTGCTGAAAGCTCTTTTGGTGAACTTCTAAGTGTAGTAGAGATGAATCATCAATTAGCTTGTGATTTTGAAGTTAAAGGCTGTGGGAAGCTGAACTACATCCATGATAGTCTTGCAACTCCACCCCATGTCTTTACGACAGGTATTCTTTTATAAGTAGGAACAATATTTACTGACTTTTTGGATTTGAAAGTTGGTTTTGGTTAGTGATTATAAAATGATCTATGTTTGCTGTGTGTTAGCATTTGATATTGAAAATGGCTAAAGCTTTTTGGTTTTAGACTTGTGTCTGTTTGCTTTTGTTTCAAATTTTTTATGTTTTTGTTTAGTGATGTTAGAAAAAACATAGTAGCTTATGATGTTTAGTGATAGGTTGGAGTTGATAGGTGTAGTTCATATGTTAAAATTTGAAGTTATGCGTGCGGATTAAGTTTAGTTAGTAATTTTTTATTCATCCAAGTTTGAACTTAGTGTCTTATGGTTCAAAGGAATGGAAAATTCGAGATAAACCTAAGCTTTCAGTTTTATGTTGACTTTCATTGTCTGACCGATAGCAACATATATAGTATGTTATTCATAGGCACAATAAACTTAGTTTTTGGATTCATCCAAGTTTGAAATTTTCATGTGCTTTCTATGAAGAAATTAACTTGAATAAATTATAATAGCCTACCTTCTGCTTGTGTTAGGAACTACTAAAAATCGAATTTACAATTTTTTAGTTCCCTTCAGAATCAATAAGTTAATACCTAATAAGGCATGAGAAATGGTCATGGTTTAGTTGACATATGTGTAACAAGATATACACAGCCAATGAACGGATTGACTTCTTGTTACTGTCTATTTTTATTATCTTTGGACTCATTTTTGCTAATCTAATTTTCACTTTTATATATTCATGTCTTGCTAGTGTCCATTTTCTGAGTCTAGTTATTTATTGCCAATATATGCTGCATTATGCATTATTAGGATTTAGAAGGCTCAACCTATACTTTTATCAACAAAAATTGTAAGAGATGGTTCAATCATGGAATGTAAGCCTCTAGCTTTAAATGACTAAGTTATTCAAAGATTAAACTTCAATGTACATGTTTTTCGCCAATTCAGTCCAATAAATTATATATTTTCTAAAAAATTCAAATTAGGACTATCATAGCACCCGTATGCTTTGATTCCAACTGATATGATTCTGGATTTTGTTGATTTGGACTATTTCGCTATGCTAATTCAAAGTTAAACTATTTTTATACTAATTAATGGTGTTAAACTATCAATGTGCGGAAATAGCCAGAATTTAAAGTCCTCACCCCTCCCAACAAATGTTGCAATATGAAGGTTGACTTTGGTGACTTCCAATTCTTGCTCATTCAACCAAACGTTGTGTGATACATTTCCGGAGTTGCAACTGCTTTTCTTGGATTAGGAGGTATGTATACTACTCTTCATCCTTTCATAATTTATAGTGGATATCATCTCTTTGATTTTTGTGTTTTTGTAATGCTGTAGAATTCAGTACGGAAGAGTACGAAGCTACTAAAGTTTGATCCTATTGCTCAATTCTCTAAGCCGGTTGCTTTATGTTTTCTTATATCTCTTATTTCACTCACTCAGCATATATATGCTATTTATTTTTGTTGTAAACTTTCTCTCTCCAAACTTTGATTGGCTTTTTATCCTTATCAGGGGCATATGAATAGGGATCATGTTGAAGATGCAAGGCTCATTTCGATAACGTGTTCATGAATATTATCAACCCAAGAGATTAGGTGATGGATGACTTTTGGTTTTCTTCAGGTTGACTCTACCTACATGCTAGACATTGATAGTCTTAGTTTCAATGTCGCGGTACTACTAATGCATAATTTACCTATGTTTTTAGTCTGCTCTCTAATTTATATTTCTTCTCTCGGCTTTAGCTATTATCTTCTCTCATGATTTGTTTTTGCTATTTGTAGCTACGCTAAATGGTTGATTTTTTTGTTTGTTTTTCTATAGGCTGTTTATCGAGGGATCACTTAGAAATTTGGTATTCCTTTCCCTAGACGTGCTGAAGATCAGAAGTAAGATGCCCTTACTACAAATTCTTGTCTCGTGTTTACTATTGAAATATCAAATTTTTTACACTATATATGCACTAGTCAACTTCAATGTGTTTGTTCAATATGTGCTGCTAGCTACGTTCTTGTCTTAAAGTTGAATATTTTTTGAGTTGTTGCTTTATGTTGAATTTAGTATTGTCATAATTGAAGCTTTTGAAGTTTCTATCATGGCCATTATCTATTTATACCCGACACTGACCTGTTACAACTTATAATTACAAATTTCAGATTCATTATTTCAATGAATTTGACATCTTTTGAATTGGTTTGATTTAGTTCTTGATTTTTTCTAAAAGAAATAAATATCACAATAGAGTACACATTTGCATTGAATGTTTTTTTAAATATTGACTGCAATATGTTAGTCTTCAATATCTATTTTACAAGTACAACATGAAAGCTTGTTATTTCTTAAAATCGAGTTTACCCGAGGATTTTGTCATTTGTATATGATGTATGTGTGTGTGTGTCTATGTGTGTGTGTGTGTGTGTGTATAATGGTGAGTGGTTAAAACTTCATATGTGTAAAGATCGGTTGGAGAATCTTTTGTAAATACTATATTTTTAGTAGCATTACCTTTAGTTTGTATAGTATTATGTATTTTTTTAGTTCTCATTTGAATTTGTATATAATTGAATATTATGCGTTATGAATTATATA
>CATIWQ010013350.1:0-51591 GCA_949673415.1 Euphorbia schlechtendalii
TATATGTATATATGTATATATATATGTATATATATACACACACATATACATATATACACGCACACACACATATACACGTATACGTATATGTACATATACATATACGTATATACATATATATGCTGGTTAATCAAGACGATAATTGAAGATGCAATGTTGCAAGGTTGAATTTCAAAAATTAAAATTAACCTATAAGATCTCCTAAGCATACCATGATTGATATAATCTAAGTTGAAACGTTCCACAGATGTCAATAGGTTTATAAAACTTATAAAAAAAACCTAGCATCTAAGTTTAGAACATTACCTATTGATGTGTGCTTCTCTATCTCTTTGGATGCGGCGTTCCCTTAGAGCAATTCTGCAGAACTCCATTAGTACTAGCCTCCAAACTAGGATAGCCTTTACGATTGATCCACATGGATCTTCACCGACCAAAAACTCATTGAGGTAAAACTTGTTGGTAGACAGCAGCTACTAGACTACTTGAAGACTAACCTTAAAATAATTAACTTAGAAGGCTCACTTCAAAATTGAAAGAGTCTTCTAAAGAATTCTTCATCGCTTAGAGAAACTCGTGGAGGATCTCGCAAACCTCATAAAGAAAGAGATTTCGAACTCAGAGAGAAAGACTGAACTAAATTCTAGAATAATAAGGAGGGGGAGGCTTATTTATAGGGAGAGGGGGAGTGCCCCCTCAAATACAATGTGGGATGGGAATATTCCCATCCTACAAGCGGGTCAGCCGTACGGGTCCCTTGGACCCGTGGACTGACCCTCGCGCTACCTCCATAAGGCAAGCCTTAACGGGCTTACCTTGTGTTGCAAGCCCAAGCTTGCAGGCACGCGCAAATGCGGCCAAGCGTTGCCATGGGCAGTGCTTGAGGGCATGCAATGCACTAGTGCGCGTGGGCTTACCCCTCGTGCTAGCAACCTGTGAGCTTTTCAGCTCGCGAGGTAGCCGCGCAGGCCCCACTCTGAACATCCCATGTTTGTTTGGGGCCCACTCTCAATGGGAAAATTTCCCTTGCTCTGCTCGATGCAATTTTCCCTATTTTCTCCTTTATTCCCTTTAATTATTAATTTGGTCCAACCAATTAATAATTCTTCCAACGAATTTGACAAACAAATATTCTAGGCATAGACCTAGTCTATAGGTTCTTTACTTAGTCTGGTAAATATCCAAAATGTGTGACCTTATAGGATCCCGAAGTATAGAGCTGCTAAAGGTTAACCTAAACTTGGCTTCCCATCCATGAACCTTTAGGCTCATTGTTCCAGAGTGATATGGAACCCGATAACTCTAGAAGATCAAATGAGCTTTCTAGAAAAAGCGTCTGATCGCCCGATACTCGGAAAGTCACGTGCATGTGACTTGATCCGATTCTGTAGTAGTAACCAATACAATACACTCCTTCCACCAGGTTAAGTACCATCCAGTTTATTGAGCTTGGATTAAGTGTTAGCTCATGTAATAGCAGTAGCTATCCTGGAATTACACTTGTTCACGAAGAGCACCACTAGCCATAATGTATCAAGATTAACTAGAAACCCATTTTATCAATCTTATATTCTGATCTAAGGTTTATGAGTGTGTCTCTTTAACAAGAGGTCCTAAGGTACATCTCCCATTATATCACTATATCAGGAGCAATGGATATATCGCCCTAATTGCCATCATCAGTTTCAGCATCAAGCTCATCAGGAGGGGCTAATCTAAAACATAAGCTATCCTTTTAGATCTAAGGACTATCCTCACCACATTGAACCAATTAGTAAAGTTTAAATCATCTAGTTTGTTGTCAAGAATTGAGCAAAGATTTATGTTTAGATTCATTATTCAACCTAGATATAAGATTGAATTTTCTTAGACATTAGTATATGTACATGCATTTAATATATGGTCTTTAATTAAATACATAATTCCTACTATTTTCTCGACATTCAAATAGCCCCTTTTATTTAAATTCGGGAAATTTGGTCTGACCAATTTTCCTTAGTCGGTAGCATCCATAGCCACTCATCATGACCCCCGCTATAGCAAGTCAAGTCATAACAAGACAACCATGGTTGGAACCTGTCCATTTGCATCTCATGCAATTGCTAATCCATTTGAGTTCTCTTTCTCGAGATGTTTGTACTCAATTGTACGACTCCTCAAATGTGTCTCCAATATGGCATTAGCTCCAATGATATGGACAACCAACCTATTTTGGTTAAGGCACTAACCCCATCTAGTCTCATGACCAAACACATGTTAAAGGAAGGAATGTTGTACATGTGCTTACATCTGTCAATAAGGTTCATCTCACAACTTATGACAGGAAGACAATCTAGCACCTTAATATTACTGTAGGGATTTTATCGGTACCGTTAGTCTCGCCCTAGTCTAGGTCTTATACGATGGATATAATTATGATAATAATAATTCTAGGTTATTTGGAATTATTAACTCTAAGGAAACATGTTCAAGACTGGTACATCATAATCATTCGATTATGCCAATACTCCACATAACATGCAAAATAAACAAGATCCATGTTTAAGTTATTGTACCTATGTCTATAAGTTTTAATTTAATAACTTAAACCACATTTGTAAACCCATATGTGAAATCCAATTCCCATACTAGAAATTAACTAAGTCATAAAAGTCCCTTCGTACTCTTGAACTTAATATCGATGGAAATTTCCAGGTAGAAAAGGCCCCCTTAAAGTGAATAAGCAGCCAAGTCCAATCCTTGCCAAAATAACCATGGGCACTTTGATTCATTGTACCATAGACAACTATGATTTAAAGATTTCATTTTTTAATTGAGTGAACTACGGGACGAGCCTTAATTAAAGCATTTACACATGTGGTAAAACATTAATAATTTATATGATAATCACCTAGACTAAGTTTGAGTAAAAACTTAATCTAGTTATCACATCATTTTCTATAATAAGAATTAAAACCTAAGTCATGCATAACCTACTTTAATCAATTCATAGAAAATATTAATTTCAACATATTATAATCAATTATGCATAGCATAAGGCAGGCTTTGATCTGCTGGTTAATCAAGACAGTAATTGAACATGTAATGTTGCAAAGGTGGAATTTCAAAATTTAAAATTAACCTATATAAAAAAACTTACAAAAGAAACATTAGAATTTAAGTTTCGAACATTACCAGTTGATGCATGCTTTCTCTTTCTTTTGTAGCGGTGTTCCCTTAAAAAAATTTGATAGAACTTCGTTAACACGAGCTTCCGAACTAGGATAGCTTCTATGATTGATCCACACAGATCTTCACCGACCAAAACCTCATTGAGGTAGAACCCTTCAATAGACAACAGCTGCTAGACCGCTTGAAGACCAACTTAAAAATATAAACTGAGAAGGCTCACTTCAAAATAGAAAGAGCCTTCTAAAAATTCTTCATTGCTTAGAGAAACTCATGGAGGATCTCGTACAACTCATGAAGAAAGAGATGTCAAACTCAGAGATAAATGCTGAGCTAAAGTGTGGAATAATGAGAGAGGGGGGGCCTATTTATAGGGAGAAGGGGAGTGGTAGACTACCCCTCAAAAACTATGTGGGATGGGAATATTCCCATCCCACAATCAAGTTAGCCACGTGGGTCCCTTGGACCTGCAGGCTGACCCATGCGCTTGCCTCCATAAGGCAAGCCCAAGCTTGCGGGCTTGTGCGGCAGGCCCATGGCAACGCTTGCGGCCCTATAGCTTGTTAGCACGTATGGGCTTACCCCGTGAGCTTTTCAGCTCTTGGGGCAGCCACGCATGCCCCACTCCAAACATCCCGTATTCGTTTAGGGTCCACTCACAATGGGAAAAATTCCCTTGCTCCGATCTGTGTAATTTTCCCTATTTTGTTTTTTATTCCCTTAATTATTAATTTGGTCCAACCAGTTAATAATTCTTCTAATGAATTCATCAACCAAAATTTTCGGTATAGACCCAGTTTATAGGTTCTTTACTTAGTCCAGTATATATCCAAAATGTGTCACCTAATAGGATCCCAAAGTATATAGCCACCAGGGGTTAACCTAAACTTGGCTTCCCATCCAGGAACCTTTATTCTCAATGTTCTAGGTCGATATGCAACTTGATAACTCTAGACAATCAAATGAGCTTTCTAGCAAACGTGTATAATCCCCCGGTACTCGAAACATTACGTGCTTGTGACTTGATTCGCTTTTGCAGTAGTAACCAATACAATGCACTCCTTCCATTAGGTTAAGCACCATCTAGTTTACTGAGCTCGGATTAAGTGTTAGCTCATGTAATAGTTGTAGCTCATAAGGTAACTAGTATCTCAGGTTTGAGGATAATTGTACTGCTACTACAATAAGACGTGAAACCAACACATGGATATAATCATTTCCAAGTGTTTGTCTTATAGCCGTCTCCAATGTATTACACGAATACATTCATGTGTTAACTCAAGGTACCACCTTCAGCTCGTGAGATCGGTTGCTAGTCTGTCTGCTTTAGTGATGTCTAGTCTCAATGAAACTATGACTAGGGATATTTAGACTATTCATAGTAACACATATATGCAGTTCTTACTCCACATATCTCTCACTATGTCCTCGCACTTTTACGCTATGAAGTAGTCATGGACTATGTTTTATCAATACACATTTATATAATACTATACATATATGATACTAGCAAGATACATAAATAAATAAATAAAAGCACTAATAAATAACAAAGATGCCTTAAATTATTAATAAAAATCTAAAACCATTTGTTCATATAACTAATTAAAATATATCGCTCTAATTACCTCTAGGGCATACATCATGTCTAATACCTAAGACTTACAAGGAAGCAATGGAAGGTTCAGAGTCTGACAGATGGATTACAACCATGAAGTTAGAGATGGAATCCATGTACAAAAATCAAGTCTTGAATTTTATTGATGCACTAGGTGGGATTAAGCCCATAGGATGCAAGTGGATTTTAAAAAAGATAAATTGACATAGATGGTAATGTAATTACTTATAAAGCAAGGCTAGTTGCAAAGGGTTATAGTTAGAAAGAATGCATTGACTATGATGAAACCTTTTCACCAGTGACCATGATAAAGTCTACCAGGATACTCCTTATCGTCACTACTCATTATGATTATGAGGTCTGACATATGGATGTGAAAATCACGTTCCTTAACAGGGAACCTTGATAGGGATGTATATATGATACAACCTGAAAGCTACAGATCTTAAGATGGCTTGAAGGTTTGTAAATTGCAAAGGTTCATTTATGGACTTAAGAAAGCATCAAGGAGTTGGAATATTATGTTTGACAAGACAATCTAAAAATTTGATTTTGTGTCAAACTCTAATGAGCCCTATGTATATAAGAAGGTTAGTGGGAGTGTGGTCGTTTTCCTTATATTATATGTTGATTATATATTGTTAATAGGAAATGATGTTCCTTTTCTTCAAATAGTTAAGTCATAGTTCTCAAAGAAGTTCTCCATAAAAGATCTTGGAGAAGCAGCTTTTATACTTGGTATAACGATCTACCATGATTGATCCAGGAGGGTGTTAGGTCTTTCTCAAAGTACATGCATAGATAAAGTTTTAGCTGGATTTAACCTTGAGTGCTCAAGAAAGGGTTATCTTCCCAGGTCTCACGAGATTAACCTTTCTAATTCCGAGTGTTCGAGAGCATAAGAGGAGATA
The DNA here is from genome assembly GCA_949673415.1 of Euphorbia schlechtendalii. Lineage (NCBI taxonomy): Eukaryota > Viridiplantae > Streptophyta > Magnoliopsida > Malpighiales > Euphorbiaceae > Euphorbia > Euphorbia schlechtendalii. The sequence continues at coordinate 5,698 of CATIWQ010013350.1, forward strand.
TTATGCATGAATGGAGTACCCCATGCTTCATCAATAGTATTTATCATGTATGCTATGGTATGCACTCAGCCAGATGTCTCACTTGTCTTGAGTGTCACGAGTAGATTCCAATTTGATCCAGGTGAGAAGCACTGGATGACTGTTAAAACTATCCTCAAATACTTATGAAGAACTAAAATTATGTTTTTAGTTTATAGAGAAAGTGATCTCTTTGTGAAGGGATACACTAGCAAGAGTTTTCAATCTAACATGGATGATTACAAGTCCCAATTTATGTTAAATGGAGGGGTAGTTGTTTGGAAAAATTTCAAACAAGACAACAGCTAACTGAATTTGAGTATATAGTTGCTTCTGAAGTAGCTAAGCAAACTATCTAGCTAAAGGGATTTATTGGTGATCTCGGCATGCTATCTAGCATTGTAAATCCAATAGTGTTCTATTGTGTAAATCTAGAAGACTAGTCTGGTAAGGCATGACCTATTCTATTCTATATCTAGTAAGACTGAAGCTATTCTTTTTGTGGGCTAAGAAAACTATAATGCAAATCCATGTCTTGTCCTTTGGTGTGAAATTTATGACATCACATCATAGGCGAAGCTTATTCTAGGTAACCATCCAATTCACTTGTAGGTTGCATTCTGCTTGCTCAAGCTAGTCCGTATCTTTCCCAATGGTCAAGCATCTTCAAACCGGGGAAAGAATCTTGGTACCTAATATAGCCATATATTAGTCATTTTGTACCCCTCCTTTTTCATATCGAGATTTAAAGGAAAAGATAAAGGAAGAGAAATATGAAGGTCTAAAACTATGTGAAGAGAGCGTTATCATTGGTAATTGACTAAAAGGTTATTGTCAGGTTTAAAAGAAGAGATTCCTGGCAAAGAAAAAAAACCTACTTTTTGGCACCTCTTTCACTATTTACATTAATAGATTATCATGCAAGCATTAAGAGAAGAAGATATTTATTCATAACTGAGCTATTAGAGAGTTATGGTCTCACATCTTGGTGATCATTACCTTGCCTTGGCTGCTGACAGATTAGCTGAAGAAGTTGGTATAAGGTATTTATGCATACTATCTGAGTATTATTCTGTAGGTGTGCAAGAATTCGAATTTAATTCCCAATAGAATTCTATAGGGCTAAAGAAAGGCCCAAATGAGACCTTGTTATAGTCATATCCTCTATTAACCTTATTGTTGTCCTATCCTTAGTGAACCTTGTTAGCTTTGACATCGAAAATGACTTCACTTGGGGAAGAAATTTTCCTTTCATAGAAAATGGATAGGCCCGCCCTCTATAACATAGCACTTGAAAGATGCCAATCCAATATTGGAGATTATGTAAGTTTGAGCTCTTATTCTTTTCTTGTTGAGGGTGAATCAGAGCTTCAGAATCAGATAAGGCTCTTTTTTTCTGAATCAAGATAAGTCTCATTTCTTTGAATCTAATGAGAATGGGAAAAATGATGATTCTATATTTTATTACCAAAATCCCTTTCTCTTCTTAATATATGATCTTTCTTCAGTCTTGTCACAACAACAACTTGCGGGATGTTACCGTACAATCATACATGAATACACACACACCTTATTGACTTTAAAAGTCCATGACTCTCAAAATACTAAATCAAATGGTATAATTCTTCTTTTATTCCATTCCTATTTGACAAGGCATTATCATAGTAAAATACTACAAGTTTCAAACCTCTGTACAATTTATGATTAATTTTCCTCCAACACTCTATTTCAATCTCATTTAGCCTAGACAACGTTTGAGAATAATGACCATAACATTTTCATAGACCTTGGATTGATCTAATTATTTTTCGTATTTTCAAAAGACATACAAACGAACTACATGTCAAAATTTTAGAATTTTTGTAGTAGTAAACCATGTCATCTTGAATTTGAACCTATTCAACTAATCATGCTGTTTTGAACACTTTAACTTTTGAAAAATCATAATCTCCTTACACTTATCTAAAAATTCCTAAATTTTATAGGTAAGAACCCTAACATGTGGAGCTATAATTATCTTCATATCTTAACCCATAATTCTACCTCTAAGATAACGAAAATCAATTTACAATTCATAAGGTTACCTTAAATCTTCTCTTCCTTCTACTTCCTCATTTCCTTTCTCTCTTCATTTCTTATGCTTCTGAATTTCTAATGGACTATGGAGAGTGAAATTCTGATCTCATCTCCACCTCTTCCTCCTTATATACCTATCTTAGTCATTTGACTATCCCACCCTCTTTTCTCAAAGTGGGTGGGGTGACTAAAATTCGAATTTTACCACCTGTAATTACTCTATCCCACCCTCTTTTCGCTTATCTAATTATAAGCCCTAATAATAATAATAATAGTAATAATAATAACTAATAATAAAACTATCTTATATAATATATTATATGATTTAACCTGTGTAATTCAATGCCATAGAATGAGTATGCACAAATGAAATATCAATGTATGAATTGGGATGTTACACATGTTAGTGATAAAATTTAATGTTCACAATATATTAAACCTTTATGTTTAACTTATCTTTATCATACTATTCTAATTTGAAAAAATATCATAAGTAAATTTCAATTATACCTTCAAAAGATTTTCTAAATGGAGTGGTGTTAACACTACCTTATGTTTTTCTGAATGCTTTTGGGTGAATACATGCTTTAGCAACTTCTCAACACACATCTTGGATTTCTATAAAGGCATATTCAAATGGTTATGATATTTATTCTTTTTAGATTAATATGATAAAAATTAGTTAAGTGTGACTTAATATAATTATGAATGTTAAGGAATGTGTTTAGTTATGCATAATGAGTAGATAAAAAGAGCAAGTAAAAAGACTTTTATTCAAGATAGATTTCTTTCTCTTACATATGATAATACACCCTATGTATTACAATACAAAAGCCAAAGAAATGTTACATCATTTTCAAAGTTAAAACTATAACATTTCCAAAATACATGCATGTCTCACTTTCTTATCTCTTATGTTAGTTGTTCTATTATTTTATTACACATTGTTGATGTCCCATGCAAGTTGTCATGTTTAGGTATGCGGTAAGTCTCATTTTCTCATTTTATTATCCTTTCTTATCCCATATGACTCAAATGCCAAGAATATAGGTTTGATTTTTTTGAATAATGGATTTCATCATTTATCTTGAGTAGTTCATTCGACCCATCATTTATTATCAATTATGGCTTTGGTCCATAGATTTTCTCATATTACTTTGATACCATTTCAATATCATTTTTAAACTCATTTCTAAACTCTTATGAACCATTTTCAAATAAAATTTTTCCAAGATAGATTACAATTTCTTACATCTGATAATACATTTTTATAAATTACATTACAAAAGAAAAGAAAACTTACATCATTTTAAATGTTTAATTTCAACATTTTCGAAGTACACACATCTCTCACTTTCTTATCTCTTAGGACACCTATTATATTATTTTATTATATATTGTTGATGAGTCTCTTATGACACATGTTAAGAAAATGGGTCTTATTCTTTTGAATAATAGATTTCATCATTGGACTTGAATACTTCATTCAACCCATAATCTATTATCAATTTTGATGGATTTGGTTCATAGATGCTCTCATATTACTCTATTACTATTTCGATACCATTTCGTTATGTAATGCTAAATTTTTTTTAAACTCATTTTGAAACTCTTATAGACCATATTCAAATAAAATATTTTCATTAAACCAAAATCAATTAAGATAATAAATACTTACGAAGATAGGAATGTGACCTGGGTGCATAGTTGTTAAAAATGCATAGAAGCGCAAAGGAGTTAGGATAGCCCAAAGTTGAGTGCATGCTCGAGGAATATAATGTGCAAGCAAATAAGAGAAAGTTGAAAAAAATTGTTTGTAATATGGACAAAGTTAATAAATTAATATTTGGTAACTAACTTCCTTGCATATATTGATTGATAGAAGTCATCTATCAATAGATTTTCAACCTAAAATAATAAAATATCCATTAAAAATAAAAATTTCAAGGAACTAAGCAAACATGAAAGTCTATTAACATAGATATAAACAAATGACATAAAAGATACTGATTATCATCACGTAATCAATCTTCATCATAACAACAACAAAACATACATAAAAGATGATGTATTCAACAAAACATCAATATCTAATATATAAAGAGCTAATATTTAGTCATTGTCACCATAGTTTGTTACTTCACCATTTTCATCTTCATCCACATCACCAACTTGAAAATCACTTTCTTCTACATCTGATTCTACAAGTATCAACAACCTTTTTCTTTCCTCCCCTAGTATTATGAGATCTCTCTTCAACTCCAATAACCCTATCACCATCCTAAAAATCACTTTCTTCCTCATTTGATTCTCCAAGCATTGGATCCTTTCCATTTCCTTGATCTTGAAGCTTTGATGTCCTTTTCCTTCCCTCCCCTAGTATTATAAGCACTCTCTTCAACTCCAATAGCCCTATCAACATGAGTCCATGTCAAGCCATCATTTGAATTTACTTTTTCTTACTCATTATTTGACTTATCAATACCCAATTCACCCATCAACCACTCATTAACTTCATCCACATCTTGTTATTATATAGGATAAATATGATCATGAGCTTCATGAAAATGATTAAGTGCTTGGTTGTACTTCATAAATACCAGGCCATTAAATCTTTGCTAATCAAGTATATTTCTCGTTTTGCTATGAACCTGAAATACAAACGTGTAATGTGTGTGTGTGGATGTATGTATGTATGTATGTATATATGCATGCATGCATCCATGTATGTATATATATCAAATAATAACAAAGATAGCCTAAATTCTTGATTCAAAAAGATAAGAGAACAAATCTCTAACATTCTAAAACTACTCCAGTTACAACTCATAACTAGATGCATTACAATTGAGGTTAATCACTCTAATAGAATACTTTTGAAAATTTGGAGTTCAAGATCTATATAAACTCCACCATTTAGCTTTAGTTCAAGATAAACAAAACCAAAAATTAATTACTTAATAAAATTATAAAATTTTATGTTTAATACTTCAATTTATATCAATCCTAAAACAAAACAAAGACACGTAAAGATTTTATAACATGTAGATTTTTTATTTTGGTTATAAATGGCAAATTGAATTGCAAAGAGGCATGTTTCATATTTATAGGTTGATAATTGATCAATGATTTTGTCATTTCATCTTCAGACTTTACCAGCTTATCAATAGTGTCATAAAATCCTTTAGAATTCTCTGCATCTTTGTCGAGCTCAAGCTTTTAGGGTTATGAAAATATGCAGCAGCACATAAGAGTCGATGAAGTTGTATGTCCCATCTTTTATCTATAATGTCAAACACTTTCTTGTAATATTTTTCATCACTGAATGAGTTGGAAATAATTTCCTTGACTATGTTCATAGCTTCGTAAATATATCCCATTACTTCCTTCTTCTCATCATCTACCAATCTTAGCACTTTCACTAAGGGGCCCAAAACTTTCAGGATATAAACAACATCTTTCCAATATCTAACCCGCAACACAACCTTTTCACAACCTCTTTTTCCCATTTGATTTTGTTCCATAATTCAAAAGTGAACATGGTTCTCAAATTTCCTTTGAGCTCCTTTAAACGTTTAAGAGTTAAGAAAGCAGTAGATAATCTTGTAACACCAGCCTTAACAAGCTTTATTTTTCTAGAGAAACCCCTGAACATGTTCACTAAACCTGGTCGAACATAAACATAACTATTAAATCTCATTGCTCTTCTAAATGTTCGTTTGAATATGGGAATCTTTCCAATATCTTCAATGATTAAATAAATACAAGGGGCTACACATGGACTCTTATACAAATTGCATCTCTTGGCCATTATAAGGTCACCTAGTTTAACATTATGAATTAATCAGTATGAAAAATAGATGATGCTCAATATCTAAATACAAACTTATCAATTTTGTTTATTACAAATTATAATAAACTAAAAGATAAAGAATTAAAGTAAATACTTACTAGCTTTGACATTATTGACAACATTGTTAGTGATAAATTGGATAACATATTCTTCTCCCACTTTTCAACCATTTTATCAAATAGTTTGTATAAAATATCCCACATCTTTGCTTCATTAAAAGCATCCACTGACTCAAGAAAAACTGATTCTCTTGGAGAATTCATTGTAAAATTGATCAATGTTTTGTTCTTTTTGTATGTCCAACCATCTACCATGATAGAACATCGATATCTTATCCATTCAATTCTATATGAATCCAACATTTCATTCACATCTACCACTGCCTTTTCCAAAAAAGGAACATGCACTTCGTGATTACTTGGTAGTTTCATACCACAACCATATTGTATGATTTCCTCGATTATGACTACAAAGCTTGGATATTTTTTAACATTAAAAGGAACTAAAGCATCCTACATCCATTGTGTAATTCTCCCACAAGCTCAATTTTGCATCCAATTCTTGCAAGCATCATTAATTGTTGTTTGCTTCATTTTTGCATCTTTTCAATAGAAGGATAAAAAAACTAAGTGGACCTATTATTTTTAATTTATTCATTGGCGGTTGTTTTGAGAATATTTCAACTACTTCATCTTCTTTTTCATCATTTCCCAGCATATCTTCTTATATATATTCTCGAATTGATAAAGAATTCTTGCTTGCATACTTCTTTTTCATATAATTGTCAATGTCTAAACCCACATTCTCTAGATATAATTGACAATATTTTTTTATTCTTGTACCCTCCAGTAATGTGTTGTTTAGTTTGGCATATCCCACCTTTGATAACTTTTTCGCAAAAATTACATTTCAGGTCATTCTTGTTATTTGGCTTCACCAATGAAACATACTTCCATTTTGGATCTATACTAGCAAAGTTGATAGCGTCAGGCTTAGATGAACCATGAAGACTTCTTTTACATAAAAAAAATATTGAAAGTAAAGTAAGTAACAAAATCATATGATTCATGAACCCATAAGATTCAAAAAGAAAGAAACAAAAGAATGTTAACACTTTTATAAAATTTGGGTAAATACCTTTTGATTGCTTTTTTACAAGATGCTACTTTATGAGATGAATTTGTTGAAAAATGTTTAGAGAGAAAGGGCCAGAGATGGAGAGATGAAGATTGCAACATTTAGAAATTTACTGAAGAGAATCGCCGAGAGAGAATTTGATGGGTTTTTTTTGTTGATAATCAGTAAATCAAGTAATTTATAACATAACTCTAGTAATAGATGAATGGATCAAATTAAATCACTTATTAAAAGATGGATGACTTAGATTAAACCATTCAATAATAAATAAATTGCCCATATTAAATCACATAACATAGATGGACAGCCCTAATTAAATCACTTAAAAATTTATGGATGACCAAGATAAAATAAAAGCTAAATCCCTAAATAACAATCGATTGTCCCTTAGAAATGCCTTTGAGCGCTTGGAGAGGTGCACACATAAAGGATGCAGCCTCACTTGTTATATGTTAAGGCTCAGAGGGTCGAGTCTTGCATGAAGCACGCCTTTAACAACTATGGTTGGGTGTGTAGGGAACCTTAGAAATTAATCAACTTTAACAAACCCAAAATTTTAGTTTCCGATTTTCCACATATGACATTACAAATTTCAGTGAGCATATAATTATTTATAACCTTTAAGCCATCCATAGTGGCGGAACCAGCATCCGGATTCCGGTGGGGCACAACTACATGTAAAAAATAAATTGGGCTAAAATAAATTATATAGGTGGAATGTTAAATTCACAAATTACTCAATGTTAAATAAATTGGGCTTAAATAGTCTATATAGGTGGAATTTTAAATAAATCCCAATTCATTTTTTACATGTACTTAAAGTTCCATCAACACAATGCTTTTTTCACTAACTTTTATAACATGTTGTGCATTAATATTTGATGGTACTTTGAGTTCAAAATTTCTCTTAATAACTATTTTTGAAAATATTTTCACATCCACATTCAACAAATATAATCCTAAAACATAATAACAAAATAATTAATTCAATTACCTCAATTCTGATTCCAATTAGTATCATATATTATTTTCATACAATATTTCTATTTAATTAAATCTGAAGTCATAATCTCACTAACAAGGTAACATTATTTACACATAATTTAATTGTATATTCACAATAACAAACTAAATTTTATATATATTTCAATTTCACATATATTATTTTAAAATAAATTAAACTTTATAAATAATTAGTAGATGTATGAAAAATTAATTACCTAACCTTAATAGGATGAACAAACAATCCACGTATCAACATGAAATAGGGAAAGGTGGGAGAATAAAGGCGTGAAATTTGAAATAAGGAAAGGTAGACCACACCAAACTTGGTATTAATTAAAGGTCCAAAGTCAAATATGGCCTTTAATTAACATGTCTTTGTCTTCCTACTATGCTTTTGATGCTCTAAAATTAAAATTGCAGAGCTCGGTTGTAAGGTGGGGCACCAAGCTCCGACTTCAACAATAATAAGCAGAGGGTATAGAGGGTTTCTGGTTGCCGGTGGGGCATGTGCCCCACCGCCCCCACCCCTCCCTCCTCCACTATCCATCCATGTGGAAGTTACCTCATGTATCAATGAATTATAATATGAGATTTAGAGACTAGATTTTTAATTTTGTTCTTTCACCTTCATATAATTTAATTAAACTTAAGTATAATTGTAAATTGTATACATTATTTTTCAATTTAAAAGAAGACAGCATTGCAACTATTAGAAATTAAATTATTTTTTATAATTAAATGAATTAATTAATGTTATGAGAACCAGACCAACCAGTTTGATCGATTTTACCGGGAATCAGAAATGCGGTTTAAGAATAAAGATAGAAAATTAGTTTTAACTAAATATAACTAATCAACCATTAAATACTTGGTTTTCTTTGAACCACTCTCATTTCCCAGAATTTTTCTCTTTGTTTCCTTCTTTTCCTATCTTCCTCTTAACGTTGGTACTATTGACATAGACATCATATTTGATAACCTCTCATTTAGTATTTATGTATTATATATTTATATATTGTTGTTATTATACTTAGTATGTATTGTCATTGTTATTGTTAAGTTTTGACTTTATTAAATAAATTCATTATCATAATATCAAGTCAGCGATTTGATTTGTAATCTGTTAAAACAAATTTCCTGTGTTGCAAATCGTAGATTTAATGTGATATTTAATAAATCAAAAACTATGATATTTAACAAATAAAAAACTATGTGTTGGCACATACAATATTTGATTTGATAAATATTTATATGTTGTCAAATCAAATATTTGATCTAGATTGATATCTATCTAATAAAATCTTATCAAATGTCACATTAAATCTTGTCCTCTAGCTAGTGTCATTTGTACTTTTCTCCCATTTCGGTAATAACTGGTTTGATAGCTAGTTTTATAAATTGCCTTGAGTTGTAATTGAAAAAAAATCTCTCATCAATTAGTCAAATTTGAAGTTTATCTTCTCCTTTAACTCTTTAGTTTAAGGTTATTTGGATGATGATACCATCAAGTTCAACTTGAGAACATCCTAGGGAGACCTTCGTTTTCTGACAAGTTCGTCTTGCGAAACCACTTCTTTTTAGGTTTAAGGTTATAACTATACAACCTTCTTTTATCCCTCAACCCTCTATATAAGTTGATATCATACCTAAACTTCTTTTTAGTAACGATCTAACCTAAAATTACAAAAAATGGAGTCATTTGGAAAGTAATTGGAAGATTTCCGACATGAGACAAATATAGTGTCCTAAGAATTTAGATTTAAAATGAAGTAGTGAATGAAATACTTAATGAGGTACTTCAAATCTTAAGGTCAAAATCAAAGAAAGGATGTAAAGTAGAGAAATATCAATCCTCCAATGTAATAATCATAACAACCGCCTCAATAACAAGAAGAAAGTATCAATCTTCAACTTCCACCACTATCGAAAAAACCCACCAACCATCTTATCCTCCATTTCACCACCACCACCAAAACAACCACCACTACAATAATTTCTTCCACCACTCAAACAATCACCACTACAATCTATAGTTTGGGATGTTTCACTACAACCATTACCACATTAGCCTACTGTTTTTTTATGTTGTTGATGAGAGTGAAAAGTGAGAGGACCTTGGTGGAGAATTCTTTAATGGCGAAATTGAGGATGGCGAATTCTCTAGTAGGAAAGAATTTATGCATGTTGAAAATGGTGAACATAAATTTTGGTGACTCTATTCTAGAGATGAAGCTTACAAATTAAAGATGATTCTACAAAGGAGTAGAATGGGCAAGAAGTTGATTCGATCTTTCCACGAAGGAGGTTTATGTTGAGGGAGATACTTGTCAACATATGTGTTTCCAAGTGAATGATTTTACTTCATGCAAGCTTGGTGAAGGTCTTTCGTTAATGGCCATAACTTGGGGTCAAGTTGTTTTTCAACATGGAGTTAATGATGCAGACATCATAATTGAATATTTCCTAATTAGTATTTATGTATTATATATTTATATATCTTTGGTATTATACTTAGTATGTGTTGTCATTTTTATTGTTAAGTGTTGACTTTATTATAATAAAATCATTATCGTAATGTAAAGTCAGAGATTTCATTTGTTTTCTATCAAGTCAAATTTCCTATGTTATCAAATCAAAGATTTCATTTGATATGCATTCAATCAAATCTTATGCATTGTCACATCAACTCATGTCTTCTAAATACTGTCATTTTATAGTTTCTCCCATTTCGGGATTAGCTGGTTAAGATAGCTATTTCTATAAATAGCCTTGAGTTGTGATTGAAAAAAAAATCTCTTATCAAATAATCAAATTTGAAGTTTGTCTTCTCCTTTAACTCATTATGTTCAAGGTTATCTAGGATGATGAATTCGTCAAGATCAACTTGAGAACATCTTAGGGAGACCTCGATTTCTGGGATGTTGGCTTGCGAAACCTCTTCTTTGTTGGTTTAAGGTTAAAACCTCTACAAACTTCTTTTATCCCTCAAGCCCTCTCTGCATCAATTGCATCTCACCCAAGTTGTAGATGGTTGTATATCATGGTAACTGTGATTGGAGACATTGAGTGTGTAGAACATTGAGATGAGTGTTTTCGATTCAAACAGCTTTTTTAAGTGGAAAGATATGCTATGGGGGTGGATTTTATTTTCCAGTGATGCTCGAAGGTAATAAGAGAGGAATAAAACATAAATGAGTTTTATTCAATTTCTAATACAATGAGTTTTCAACAAACAATGAAGGTAATACGAGATCAAAAGAATTGATTAAATAATTAAAAAAAATTTATAATATAAATAAACAATGTAGGTGAAAAATGAGAAAGGTGACATGTGATTTCAATTCCAATATTCTTTCTAATTCAATTTGTTTCTTTTCTACTATTCAATTTTATACTTAACTAACAAAAAATAAATCAATTTATACTTTGTTTTGTTTATCTCTAATTTTTTTAACAATGGAATTCATTTAATGACATATTGTGAAGCTATAAAATATTAAATAGTATTGTGTTTGAAAATTAATTAACATTTTTATTATTTTAAATATCAGTAATTTGGTATAACCACTTGTTAAACTAGGTCATACCAAAATACTATGTACCATTTACTTCACGTGTATCCAAGCGTCCATGACTTTTTGGTTATATATGTAATAGGCATAATATAATACATGAAAACTACTGGAAAAGTTGGCTGAGAAATTAACTAGCCCCACCCCCCTCAAATGGCCTGAGTTTGAAACCCCGTGCAATCCATTTATTTTATCAAATTTTTCAGTCATTTTTTGTTTGAATTTTAAAAATTAATTGCATTCGAACCTTAGACCACTTATTTACGAACTCAATTGCCCAACCCACCCACTTAACAAATTTGCGTCTCATGTTTACATATACATTATTATACCTTACATTCACATGAAGGTATCATTAGTATTTATTAGCCTATTTTCCTATGTGAGATTTGTAGTATCGTTGTCGAATATCATTACAAGCCAAACTAATTACAATATATGAAACATTATCTTACAAATAGTTTCAAGAATTTGTACATTAACGTGCGTAATTTATTTTTTAAAAAATAAATGTATTAATTTTAGTATACAAAAATCAAACTTTAGTTTCATTTATAATATGAACCAACTAATGTCAAAAAAAAATGTATGTTAATTCGGCCTCTCTCATTTTCGATCCAAGATCCGCTGCTGCGTGTAAGATGTCTAGTATAGCGATAATATCATTGAATTTGATTATTTATAATTTTTAAGTTTGTTTCGGTTGATTTGGAAATTATGCATGCTTAAAATATAGTACTAAATAGGACAAATGCATCAACACTTCCCTCAACTTAGCAACAAAAGCCTAATGCCACCCATAACTTTCAAAAGTTCAAATCATTTCTCTCAACTTGGAAAAAGTGAAACACTTATCCCCCTCAATGTAACGTGTCAAAATCTGGTTGGTTTGACTTTTTAAAGATGCAATTTTTTTTATTTTTCTCTCTCTCCAACCAGAAGTGAACACGTGGCCTTGATGGGGTAAATTGGTACATTTTTCCAAGTTGAGGGGGTTGATTGAAATTTTTGAAAATTTTGGGTAGCATCATGCTTTTTTTTACCAAGTTGAGGGGAGTGTTGATATATTTGACCTTCCAAATACAACAAGCCTCACAATTCTATTCTTTTTATTTGGGTTGATAGTTGGTCATGGTTTATACTTGTTGAACTCAAGTTAATAGTACTTCACAATACTTAAGTTTTGGAGATAACAAACTACTTAGAGTGGTAGAATTAATTAGGTACTAAGTAGACTCTTAATAAGTAAGTTAGCTTGAGGTTGTTTTGAGGAAAACAACTCAGCTTGACATATGCTTAGTTAAGTTATGGCTTAGAGTAGTAGAGGTTGCCAAGCTGAGTAACTTTTGTTACATTGTTTATGTGATATAATTCAGCACAAGTTGAGTAACTTTGCTTAGTTTTTCTCAGCATAAGTTGAGTAACTTATGCGATGCTGACTAACTATTACACCTATGATTTTTACCTTTTCTGTGAAAACAAAATATTCCTTAGTGATGCTTTTCAGGTATTGGCACTGCAAATAAATGGATAATTATGTGGTCCTCACTACTAAAAGGCGTGAGTACGGAATGTTGGGATATCCTCACTAAAAGCCAAATAAAAAAGGTATCTTCTGACACTTTTTGTTTTCTAGCATCGCCATGCATAAAAAGCATCCAATTTTAGATAACCATGTTGCATCTCTCATGCCTCTCTCAACTTCATTGCTTGAAGTAAATGAGTCATTGATGAGAAATGGATTAATGAATTAATCCTGCGACTCAACGTTCAAAACCGTTGTCCCTAAACTTCTACAAATCTATTTCAAACGGATAGATTTCAAAGTTATAAAGAGAATAGATTTAGAGAGCAAAGTCAAGATGAGAAGTTTACAATGGCTAATTCTAGATTTCTACTTCTATAAATAGAGCTTGGAGCAGACGTTTACAACTTGGTGAATCACCCTGGATTTCTAAAGAGCTGTACTTATTCTAAAGCAATCACAACCTTCAAAATTCAAAATCAAGCAATCCAAAAGCAAACATTGATTTTCCCATCTATTTATAAGAGAGAAATCAATTAGGCTTTAGCTAAGCTATTCATTTGTAGAGGAACCAACGATCTATAAGTTGAGTTCCTTTGTGCGAAATCATTTCTATTCCAAATTGTGTGAGTTAGTTTGAGAAGTGTACTCAAACTAACTTGAGAATAGTTAACTTGGAAGGTACTTGATGTAATTTCTCCTACCCACTGTCAGAGGCTTCTCCGCCTAGTTAAAGGAAAGAAACACTAGTGGATTAAAGCTTATAAAAGGTATCCGAAGACTAGAAGTAGGCTAGGGGCCGAACCAGGATAAATCAAACTGTAATCTTCTTTAAATTCTATCTTTTATCTTTGACAGTTTTTGTGATCATACATCATTTTTCTCTCTATTTTATTTGCTTGAAAACCAACCTGAGGTGGGTAAGATTTTACTCAACATAGGTAGTGAACAAACCAAGGGTAGCTCAAACTTAGTGGTTTGTATTTTAGCCTAAATTGCAATCAGGATGTTTCACTCAACACACATTAAAATAACTCGGCAAAAGATTTTAAATTCTAACAAGTTAAATCGGCAGTCACCTCCTCCACACGATTATATAAGCTAAAGCGGACCAACAAGTGGTATCAGAGTAGTTTCTCAACTTAAAAATTCATAACTCTTGAGTTTAAAGATCTAATGGCTTATAATAATCCCTCCTACACACCTAGTCATGGACAGATGGCACTCCCTAAAGAAGGAATGTTACTCTTTGATGGCCAACATTAAATGTTTTGGAAAAATTAAATAAAAAACTTCATACAATTGCAAAGCATGCAAGCATGGGTGGCTATTGAGTTAGGACCTAGAATTCCTAATAATGTTAGGAATGGCGAACATGTTCCAGTCGACCTAAAGGATTATGATGATGCTGACAAACAAGCTTCTCAAAGAGAATGCGTCAGTAATCAACTACTTACATTGTGTGTTGGACTTGTTTGAGTTTAACAAGGTTTCTGGGTGTGAGACTACACAAGAGATATGGAGGAAGTTGGAAGTCATCTATGAGGGGTTTAACAAAGTCAAAGAGATCAAGATTAACTTGATGATTTAAGAGTATGAGTTGGTCCATATGAGCACTTGTGAGGGTATTCAATCCATCAATACTATGTTCGTTAACATCATTAACAAAATCAAGAGATTAGGCAAGAACTTCATCAAGGAAGAGATGGTGAAGAAGATTCCGAGAAGTTTCACAAAGGAGTAAATGCCAAGAAAAGCATGATCGAGGATGCTCATGATTTGAAGACCTATAACAATAATGAGCTTATAGGTACCTTGCCGACTTAAGAAATGTCCCTGATGAGATATAATGATGATTCAAAAAAAGCAAAGGGAAGGAAAAGTATAGCAGAGTAATTGTTCTTAAAGCTAATTCATTCGATGAAAGCACTAAAGAGGATTTGATGAACAAATGTCTATGCCTACTAGAAAGTTCAAGCATTTTATGAAAAAAGATGGGAGATTCAACAAGAAGAAGTTTCTCAGCAAAAAGAAGCTAACTCAGCATAGAATAGAAACCAAGGAAGGATAAAAGAAAGAATACATCAATGATATCAAGTGCTTTATTTGTGGAGAAAAGGGTCATATACAACCGTCCTATCCTAAATCTAAGAAAGACAGATTTAAGAAGAAATTTGGGTGGAAAAATGAGGCACTTATTACCATATGAAGTGACTTTGAAGAATCTTCATCATTTGATGAAGAAGCATATGATTCTGCCATCCTTTGCTTAATGGAGATAAAAGGAGAAACCTCAGCATGAGGCTAAAATGGCAACAATTCCACTACTGGCTCAAATGTTGACAAAAACAAAGAAAAAGCCCCCAAGTTGGGGTACATCTTGAAATCCCTTTATCAATTAAAGAATTCTCCCAAGTACTCTTTGATGTGATGAAACTGACAAATAAGTCAGGAAAGAACATCAAAGAACTAGTGAGGAGATGTGAGGATTTGGAAGACATCATTGCTTCCTTATCCCTTAATATTTGCTTTCTCTAGGAAAAAGCTGAGTATCACGAGGGATATAATATCAAGCTAAGTAAGCAATTAGATGAGTTGACTATTGGTTTAATAATTTGAAGAAAGAAAGTGTTCATCCTCTAGCCAACAACTTAGCTTTAAATTAATAACCAAACTAGTAACTCTAAAAAGGAAAAGAAATCCTTTGTAAAGAGGAAAGCGAGCCAGCCTAAACCAAAAGTGGCGTGTGGCTTTTGTGGGAAGGTGGATATATGATTGTGTTATGCAGGCATAAAAATGGTTATTATGACGAGTATGGCTTAAGTAATTTAAGCACTATTAACAAGGGAGGACCCGATCTAAAGGCATGGGTACCTAAAATGACTTAATTATTTTACAGGCGAGCATGAGATCCACTAATGACACAAAATGTGGTATTTAGATAGCGATTTCTCAAGGCATATGACAGGAGATGAGAAGCAATTCATCTCAATGGAGTGTTAAAGGAATGGAAGTGTCAGCTTTGGAGATAACCAAAAAGGGAAGATTGTTGGAAGCAGCACTGTAGGTGTTTCTCCTTTAATCAAATAGGTATCTCTTATCAAAGGATTGAAGTTCAACTTTCTTAGCATAGCTCAAATTTGTAACAAAGGCAAAAACACTGAATGTGGTATTTGGATAGCGATTTCCTGAGGTATGTGACAACAGATGAAAATCAATTCATCTCATTAGAGTGCAAAAGGAATGGAAGTGTCGGCTTTGGAGATAATAAAAAAGGGAAGATTGTTGGAAGCAGCACTATAGGTGCTTCTCCTTTAATCGAAGAGGTATCTATTATGAAAGGACTGAAGTTCAACTTTCTTAGCATAACTCAACTTTATGAAAAAGGTAAAAAAGTTATGTTCGACTCAGCAGTCTGCTTAGTTATTGATTGTAAGACTGATTCTACTTTACTCTTTACTCCTAGAGTTAATAACGTGTATATAATTGACTTATCCCCTAGCTCCACTAATGTTTATCATGTTTCTAAAGAGGAAAGTTTGTGGCTCTAGCACAGTAGGTTGGATCATATAAATATAAACATTATATTCAAATTAACTAATCAACAACTAGTTGTGGGTTTACCTAGTATCAACTTTGAAAAAGATAGGATTTCTTAAGCTTGTCAACTTAGTAAGTAGGCTAAGAAGTAATTTAGATTAATATTGTAGTAACTAAGAGACCATTGGAGCTGCTACACTTGAACCTTTTTGGCACTATTCAACCTATGAGTATGGGCGAAAAGAGATTTTCTTTGGTTGTAGTGGATGACTTCACAAGATTCACATGGGTAATCTTGTTGAGTAGCAAAGATGAAACCTTTGAGTCTTTTATCAGTCTTAGTAATCGGATAATAAATGAACTAGAGATTAAAATTAGTAGAATCTAGAGTGATCATGAGCTTGAATTCAAGAATTTCCATTTCAAAGAATTCTATTCAGCACATGGTAATAATCACAACTTCTATACTCCTTATACTCCTCAACAAATGGGGTCATAGAAAAGAAGTAGAACCATAGTTGAGATGGCTCGATCCATGGTGAGTGACAACAATCTACCAAAGTACTTTTGGGGAGAAGCTGTTAACACATCCTAATATATCCTTAATTAGATTTTAATTCGCTTAATTTTTGAGATTACACCCTATGAGCTTTGGAAATGGTGCACGCCTAAGATTGGTCATCTCATATGCTTTAGCTATAGATGTTTTATTTTGAATACCAAGAGTAGCTAGGTAAGTTTGATTTGGTAGCTGATGAATGCATCTTTTTAGGTTACTCAATTAATAGCAGGGCATATAGAATATATATCAAGAATACCAATCTTTTAGAGGAGTCTATGCATGTAGATTTCGATGAAACTAACATGCAGGAAGACGTCCCTTAGATGATGATGATGAAGAAGGAGTAAACCAAGAAGAAAATCAACTAAGCATGCCACTCTCTATGCTTCCCAATCTAGCATAAGAGCAAGAAATTGAGGAAGTTAAAGCTAATGAAGATCTTTCAATCAATTTCAATGAAGAAGATCAAGCTCAACCTCAACAACCCAATGTAAAGAATTCTGTTGTAGAACTGAATCTTCCAAGAGAGATTAGATTTCATCGTAATCACTAAATCGAGAGCATAGTCTATGATGTTCATAATCTAGTTATGATGTGAGGTCATCTCAATAGGACTATGAGCCATCTAACCTTCATCTCATTAATTAAACCCCAAGAAGTTTGAAGATGTAGAAGACGATGACTACTGGATGATTGCGATACAAGAAGAACTAGACCAATTCAAGTGCAATGATGTTTGGGATCTAGTTCCTAAGCTTAAGTAAAAATCAATCATCTGTACAAATGGATTTTCAAGAACAAGCCTGATGAAGATGGCATTGTTGTTAAAAACTTGGTCAAACTTGTTATGCAATGCTACAATCAACAAGAAGGGATCGATTACAATGAGACCTATGCACTAGTATCTTAGCTTGAAGCAATTAGGATTCAATGTGCTTTTACATCCCATGTGCATATCAAACTATTTCAAATGGATGTGAAAAGTGCTTTCCTAAATGGCTTCATTCAAGAGGAAGTTTATGTGTGCTAGCCTTTTGGATTTGAAGATTCAAAGTCTGGAGCATGTCTACAAATTGAAGAAAGGTATGTATGGATTGAAGCAAGCACCCCGTTCTTGGTATGAGAGGCTGACCTACTTTCTACTCAGCAAAGGCTACGAAAGAGGCAAAGCAGATATAACTTTTTTCATTAAGAGAAGGAAAGAAAATGTGTTTCTTATCCAAATATACGTTGATGATAGTATATTTGGAGAAACTGATGAAAGGTTCTACAAAGAATTCTGCAAGAAGATGAAGAGTGAGTTTGAAATGTCAATGATAGGAGAACTTAACTTTTTCCTTAGACTTCAAATCAAGCTAAGCGAAAATGGAATCTTCATTAGCCAAGCACAGTATGCCAAAGAAGTTCTGAAGAAGTTTTACATGGAGCACTCAAAATAATTGACCATAGACAAAATCTGGAGTAAGGATGAGGCTGGTAAGCTTATAGACAATATGTTCTATAGAGGTATTATTGGCTCACTTCACTTAAATGCTAGTAGGCCTGATATTTAATACTCTGTATGCTATTATGCGTGATATCAAGCTGACCTCGGAGAATCTCACTAAGTAATTATTAAGAGAATTCTTTGGTATTTGCAAGTATCTATTACTAAAAGACTGTGGTATCCAAACATCTCAAATTTCACTTTAAGAGGATACATAGATTCAGATTATGGAAGGGACAAGGTCGATAGGAAATGTACCATAGGAAGATGCCATTTCCTTGGAGAATGTTTTGACTCTCGGTACAGCAAGAAGAAAACTTATGTTACGATGAGTGCTGCATAAGCTGAGTACATGACACTAGAAAGTTATGCAGCACAACTGCTATGGATTGAGTAGTAATTGGAAGATTATGGTATAAAGTCAATATGCCTTAAAGCTATGTGTGATAACAAGAGAGAAATTAACCTTTCTAAAAATCCAGTTCAACTTAGCAGGATGAAGGATGTAAACATTAAGCATCACTTCATATGGGATCATGTGCTATGAGGAGATATTAAATTAGAGTATATTCCTTCATAGGAGCAGCGCACGTACATTTTTACAAAGCCTTTAGCAAAGGAGGAATTTAATATTCTTAGAGAGCTAACTGACATAACGAATCAAATTTGATGAAAAACTTAGAAAAATAGCTAAATGTTAAAAGCTAGGTTGAAGTTATGTTGAGTTAGTTGAGGTAACATGTATTTACTCATTATAAGTTAACTCCATTAGTTTTGTTTTGCAGCTAAAGTTAAAAACTGCTTTATTGAAAGGTTTTTGAATTTAAACTATTTTAAAGCTAAATTGCAACATTTCACTAAGGAGATTTAAGCTCATGTAATCTCACCGTTCACTTTGATCTTGGCTTATGGAGATTGTACGTAGTTGCATGTATAGTGTCTATAAAAAAAGGAAGAGGGTTGGAGAGAGAAGGCACTTGCTTTTTGAAGCTTAATCCTTTTTGCTCTCTAAGAAATCTCTAATTTTCTTTCTCTTGAATCTGCAATTACAATGGTGTCTTCCCAAAATCAACACCAAGAACTTAAGCTAAAAGAAAATCAGTTCATCTTGAGAGATAATGTTGGTCCTTAAACACTTGTAAACAATCGCAGAGGGGGGGTGAATGTGAATCTTGGTTACTTTTTAGATTTATGAAAATTAATTAACCAAGATGAGTTTTTAGATGCCTGATGAGTTGATCTAAAAACTTATAAATTGCTCAGCTTCGCTGGCGTAGTTTATCTTCAATCTCTTGTTGAGTACTCTACTCAGATTAGATCGGTTTTTCAAGCAAAAACATTTAACGATAGAAAGAATGATGAATGAGCTGGGTGTAATAAAAACTAAAGCTTAAGTTTAGAACTTTAACACCTAATTTTATCTTGGTTCGGCCTCAAGCCTACCTCCAATCCTCGGATTCCTTCTCTGAGCTTTAATCCACTAGTGTTTGTTCCTTACTTAGGCGGAGCAAACTTTACAACGGGTAGACTCAGTTTTTATGGAAAGTACCTTTCTTTCTAACTACCACTCAACTCAGTTTGCGTACCCTTCCCAAACTCACACATAGATTTGAAATGAAAGTGCGAACTGAATTCAGCTTAAAAAACGTTGATCCTTACAATGCTAAATCTAAGTAATTGATTCCCTCTAGTACAAACAGGTTTGAAATGGTTATTTGCTGATTGCTTGAATTTTGAATTTCTTGAAGCTGGGAGTATTTGAGTAGAGTTTCAGCTCTTAAAGAAATTTAAGGTGATTCACCAAGTTTGAACGTCTGCTTCTTTCTTCTAATTATACTTGAAAATTTACGAAGTAGCCGTTGCAAACTTTCCATCCTTGCGATTCTTCAATTTCTCCTCTTCACATCTTTCGAAACTTCCCGTTGGAGACAGATTCTAGGACATTTATATATCAAAATTAAAATGTTGAGGCGTGATAAAATCTCATTGAGAAATTCTCATTTATCTTCAAGCAAAACGGTTTGAGAGAGAGGCATAAAAGGTGCAACGTAGAGTCTTGTGATTAGTTGATATTGCTGACGCTTGCAGAGATGCGCGATGATACTAAGAAAACAACGCTTGTCAGAGAACTCCATTTGTCTTGGACTTTACTGAAGAATCTCCAACATTCAGGATTGACACCTTTTTGAATTGCGAGGACCACTAGAAATCTTCATTAATTTCTGTACTTCTTAACTTGAAAAGCATCGAAAGAATATTTTATTTCTCATAGAAGACGTTAGCAGCATAGGTGTCATTTAATTCTCTAAGTGTCAATGAACATATCTTTTAATCAATTAAAAGCTAACTGAGTTTATATGCTTCTAAACTATGTAATACTTAGCACAGACTCAGCTTTTCTTACTCCAAGCTGTAACTTAATTAATTACTCAGCAATCTGAGTTGTTTTCCCTTAAAAAAACTCAAGTTAGCTTCATTAATTAAGAGTATACTTAGTAGTCAATTAATTTCACTATCCTAGTCAATTTTCTATTTCCAAAATGTTTAAGTACTGTGAAGTACTATTAACTTGGGTTCTACAATCTCCCCCATTTTGGACAGATAGCAAACCAGGTAGTAGAAAAGATTAATTGAATAAGATAGTTTAGAGATATCAGAAATACCTAGAGAGTGATGTAAGACTCCCTTGTGTTGAATGACCTCCCTTAGTCAGCTTTAACTTCTCCATACTGAGTGAGTCTTTTACAAACATCTCACTCCCCCATGCTTAGAGGATTTTTCTTCATTTTGGGAATTTGTCTTACTTCAGGTTTTCTTTGAAATTGGTCTCTTGTATGAGTTCCTACATCAGATATCCAACACACACCAAAAACATACATACAACAAAATAAATTAAAGTTAAGAAGATCTTAACTTGAGATAGAACTTGTAATTTTTATTGATTCAAAAATCACTTAGTCAGTACAAAACTTCTATCCTGAACTAAGATTACAATGCTAAGTCCTATTACAAGTCTAACTACTAGGTACATGGCTTTTCTATTTCTATATGCTAAGGAGGAAAAACCCGTCTTTTCTTGATTTACCTTTGGATTTTGCTATTGAGGAGGTGGAGGATAAGGAGGTTACCTTAGAAGAGTTCCCTTGTTGAGATTCACCGTTCGGAGAGCTTCTTTGATAAGTGTATAATTACACTTATTATCACATTAATTTCACACATTAAACACTATAGTTTTAGTCATTTTTATACTTCATATAAAAAATTTCAAGAGTGAAAAAGGTGCAAAAAGATGCATGGAACTTAAAGATTTGGGATAGGATTGAAGCTATCGAAGATCGGTGAAATTACAAGAAGATTTCTAAGTAAAACTCAATTCACGATCGCGACAATCATTCACGGTCGTGACTTGTTTACTTCAAAAATAGAAGTCTGCCAATCAAAGATTCACGATCATGACATGTGTATCGCGATCGTGACTTGGACGGTTTTCTGGTATTATCTTCTTAACTAACAACCGCCAGATAAGCATGATCAACCACCATCAACTACCAATGATCAAACGCCTATCAGAAGTCAACCAATCATGAAAAGGTGTTTATCCATTGTGGATTATATCAAAGCTTCTCAACCAATCATGATGAAGAGATACAACACCAATGGACACAACCCTTCGTTTGGATAGACGCAACCCTTCGAACTCTATAAATAGGGCTCCATTCCATCACAATTTCGTAGCATTAGATGTGTGCAGAATTAGAGTGCAAATAAAGAGTCACATATAGTGTGTGTGTGTGTGTAGATAGATTCGATACGTTCTTAAGTGTTAGTGAGAAAATGTTTAAGTGATTCGAATCCTTGTTTCGATCACTAGATTTCTCTATATTCTCGAGCGTTTGTTGTATAAGTGTATTTGCAAATCACTTATGAATAAAAGTTTTTGTTCTTCAATATTTGTTTGTTTGATATTCGTAAAGAATAGCATCCTAGCCGAGGTTCTGTAAGAGCCGAGATAGAATTCAAAGCAGACGTAGGAATTGTGGGAATTGATGACTCCCATTAAAGAGTGGATACGGTTTGATCAACTTTAGCTTTTACTTGCATACCTTACAACTTTGCTTTGCTTTCTACATATACTTTCTATTTTGAAGTTTATGATATGTCTATGTGTCATAATGCGTATTTCATGCTAAGTCTTTTATGTTAATCAAGTTGTATGAGTTAGAGTTAATTTTAAGAGTAGTTTCGGGCTTAACAATATCGTGTATAATCACTGGATCTGTGATATAACAGTGTTTAGTGAGCTAACATTTTTGGAATGGTAACTTGCTAAATGTGGCTATGTGAGAGCGACCCATACTAAGCATAATATTGATGTTGTCCAGGTTTTCATAATTGTCTTATTTCGTTTGTGCTAGGTTTAGAAAAGTTATTTCATGTGTTGCTTTGCAGCGAATCATTGAACATCTAAGTGTTTTGAACCGAGTATGTTAGATTAGTTTAGTTGGTCGTAACATCTTTGTTGAACTTGCATGTTTTCTCTACTATACTTGTTCGTAGTGAAGATTCTATATATTTAGATTCTCTAATCTTCCACATCTATATTTACTCAACTTTTCATTCTAATTTTCCTATCCAAAAATCTCAAATCTATTTTTATTTTCTTTTACTTTGTCTGTCCTTGCTATTCCTTAGACCTGGTTCCTTCCCTATGGGTTTGATATCTTTTAAAACTACATCGCAAATGTATACTTGCAGTTATCATCATTTTCTTATTTGATAAGAGGTATTGACAATACCTGCATTTTTCATGAACAAGTTTTTGGCACCATTATTTGAGGATAAGCCTTACGAAACGATTGTAGCCAAGTCTCACGAACAAGTTCTTGGAACCATTAGTTATTAAACTTATCAGTGGAAAAGTGGAGAACAATCTTCAACTACCTTCCCCCCCTTTGCTATCTGACCTTTCACAATTTGTTCAAGGCAAAGGTTAAAAGCATCAAGGGAAGCTTGGAAGTTCTCTTATTAGCCGACGATTTAAGGGGAAATCTCTTGCTCCAGCTGCTCTTTGCCCTTAGATGAAAGGAATTCTTGATCATTAATCTCATTGAGGAGAAGATGGTGACATTTGGAGATTTGAGCGATCTCATTAAATCCTTGGCATGTGAATTGTTAAAAATACTGAATTATAGCTCTAAAATCTACTACACCATATCAAGGATTTTGAGGCTAAGGGATGATATACACCGTGTTGTGTAATCAATATCCTTAGTGTCTAATTCGCCTATCTTGACCAGAGTTCTAATGTTCTTTTGCAGTTCTTCTACCTTTGACTTGATAACATTCAGCTTTGCATAAATAGTCATGCAAGTCTAAGGGCAATGCGATTCAGTAGGAGGCAGGCTTAGAGTTGGCATTTCTGGAAAGATCTTCCCTTTGTAGTGATAATATGAAGAGGAGACCTTGATTTTTGTGTTCTCATTGACTTCTCATTTGATAGAGTTGAGTTTGGTGTGGAGAGAGTCAAGGTTGATGATAGGAGCCTTATCCGTCTTTGTGTAGATATCCGTCAGCAGCTTCACCATTTGGTATTGCTTATTGTCATGGTTCAGCAAGAACTTAGACTAGATCTCCAACAGCTTAGTGATGTTGTGGCTGATGTCCTTGGTCTCTACCTCTGTTAGAACACTCTCGATTTTGCGTTCGGTGAGCTTCTTTATTTTGGCCTGCTCTTCACTAAGCTTGTGGATCTGTGTTACTTGAGTTGCCATGTTGGTACTCAAGAGACTTAGCTACTCACTAGCAGCATCCACACTATCCTTTATCTTACCTGCAACAGCGTTAGCTAATGCAGTAGATGTGCGGATAGCAGAGATGGCCACCCCAAGCTGGGCTGTAGAATCCGTTAAACCGGTCAAGATTAGAGCTATCTTGTCTACCAAGCTCTTGGCACTCTCTTTTGCCAAATGATTGTGAATAACAAACAAGCTGCGTTGAATCTTTTCAAACTCTTCAAAGTATATAGATTCATTTGGCAAAATTGTGTGCTGTTCGAACTCAATTTTGCCTTGGGTTTAGAGGATAAGCCCATCAATTCTTGAGCAAATAGCAATTTGCTTACTTCTCCATCTAACTCGGCATTGGTTTTGAGTGCTGTTAATTTCTTCCTTGCTAACTCTCTAATCTCTACCAAGATGGATGTATCAGCCAAGTTCTCATGAACTAGCTCTCTACTAGGTTCAGATACATCATGGGCCATAAAATTTGCCTTAGTATTTTAACCACTTGCTTTTCCATGCTGAGCGGAGTTCTCAAAGTTAGGAACTTCTCTAACTAGAGGGGTTAGAGGGGTAGAGGATGGGTTTGAAGAATGGTTAGGTTTAGACAAATTTATAGTTAAAGAAGTAGGGGGAATGGTTTTGGTTTTCTTGAGTGGAATAGAAGGTCCAAGAGTTGTACAATAAATGGTTTGTGTTTGGGTTTTTACAAGAGAAGAAGGGGTAGGAGTATTATTTACTAGAGAGTGGTTAGGAGAGAAAGAATCATAGCTTTTTGTAGGAGAGGAAATATGAATGGGAGAATTTTGGTTATTGACTAGAGAGGAAGGAATATGGATAGGGGAATTTACAGTATTTAAAAGAGGAGGAGAATTTATAGTTTGTTTTTCAATATCTACACGAGTAAAAACTAGGGATTTTGAAGAATTTACAGGAGAAGATGTTTGAGGATGTATAGAAGAAATTGGGGTAGGATTTTAAGGAACCTCTAGTTTAGCTGTTTAGCCCAAGGATGGGCTAGCTTGAGGTTTCTCAAACTGAGTAGAGGGTTCCTCTGTTTGAGCGAAAGAGGGTAAGGGGATGTTGGGATCAGGAAGATCAAACTCTTCCTAATAGAGGGAAAAGGTGTTTCCAACATCCTCCTCACTACTCACCACCTGCACATTCTTTTGGTGGTAGAACGTTTGCGCTGAGTGCCCTTAACTTTGGTAAAAACATCTTGTACTTTAGTAGCAACATAAGGACTTTGAGTGTCATCTTCTCTAGACCTCTTGGCCTCACCCTGCTCCTTAGTTTCTTCTGAGAACACCATTTTGCACTTTCTTTGGTACAAGGACTTATCAGCCTCAATCGCATCTTCTTTCTCCTCTGCCTGCTAGTCAGCATGAATTTTTTCCTCCGCTTCTCTTAGGGTGTGAGTTTTGGCCTTCATTTACCTCCTTTGATGCCGGGGCTGAGCAGGGGCCTCATCGGCTTTGGATTTCGCAGGACTTTTCCCCCTTAGCCTTAGCCTTGGGAGAGGAGGTGGTGGTGGTGACTTGCTCTAGGATGCTGGAGATTGGAAGTTTATCTAAGTCATCGCTATCCTCGAAGTCCACCATAAAATCATCTTCTTCCTCCTTCAAGATGTTCATCGGTACTACTGTTGGTACGCGCTTAGGCTTGCACTTTTGTTGTGCCTTATTGTACCTAGTATATACATGGTTGTGAACTAGCTTGCTAATGTGAGACATATCAAACTTCTTCTTTATAGGTAAGACTATGTCACCGGATTCCCCCAAAAATTGAGCAATGTCTACTTTCACTGCTCTCATCAACTCGGTTATGAGTTAACCATAATGATATATAGTAGTCAGTTTAGTCAAATGGTGAAGAATCACCACTGGCCAGTTTATCTTCTTACCCTCTACCATATGGTGGAACACATACCTTTTAAAATAGGTGCAGCTAATCACAGACCTAGTTTTTGGCAGCAGTAGATTCACAACCAGCTCGTGGCAAGCCCTAGCTGTCCAGCTCATCCCGCTTGTTGGTGTCTCCCACGATACATAATTTGAGAGGAGCTCCCAATCCTCCAGAATCACTATGGCATCTTCATCTAGTTTTGCGGAGTTGAGTACCTCTTGTAGGCATATTAAGGATGCTCCCAATCAATCACGAGCAAATCAGAGTGGATTTGCCCACAAACTCCATCATCAGCACATTATTATACTCCTGAATGGTGTAGAGATTGGAGTAGAATGCCCTGATAAGCCCTGTGATGGCTGGTCCTTCCATCTTAAGGAGCTGAGGTGTTACTGCTTTATTATCCAATGCATGATTCTATTCTTCAGCAATCCCTCATAATTGACCTCATAGATAGGTCCGAACTCCAAATTATCAACCCAATCCACATTTGGGAAAAGTGTTCCTTCTTCCAGAGTTAGCTGTTCTGTTTTTCCTTCAGCATTCACAACAATTTTCTAAGAGGTGGTGTTCTTGAGTTTGAAAGTTGTTTTGGTAATTACCATTTGAGAAAGGTTTGAGAGAATTTTGAGAGAAATGGAATTAGGGTTCGAATGCTTTGATGATTCAAATTCGCAGAAAGCAAGTGAACTTCTCTCTTCAACTGTTCACCTTATATGGGCAACAACATCTCTTAGGGGTATGTGGAACTTCCACAGCTCAAGATGAGAATGAACGCAGAGATTGACATTTGATTAACTACCTTAGTAAAATGGTGAGTTTTGAGAAAAAAAGCTCCACTTCAAAGCACGCCTTTTTGAAAACCTAGAGTTTGATTTTAACACCGAAATTGTTCCTCACGTCGTTACTTTAAAATTTAGATGGTGTTATCCACGTGTCTTCTCAATACTTGATCTCTAATACTTAGCCAAATTTCTAAGATTTTCATTCTCTTTCTTCTTCAACGTTGATTTGCCATTCTTATTAGCTATCTTAGAACACTGAATTGTTCCTTTGGCAAAGGTTTGGTGAAAATTTCAACGCGCTGTTCCTCTAAAGGAACATACTCCAGCTTGACATTTCCTCTTAGTACATGATCCCTAATGAAGTGATGTCTGATATTGACATGCTTCATCTTGCCATGTTAAACTAGATTTTTAGATAGGTCAATTGTGCTCTTATTATCACACATAACTTCGAGTCTTCCAGTTACTGCTTAATCCGTAGCATTTGTACTATGCAACTTCCTGTGACCATGTACTCAGCTTCTGCTGTACTTAGCATGATAGAATTTTGCTTCTTGTTGTACCATGAGACAAGACACTCTCTAAGGAAATGACATCCTCCTATTGTACTTTTCCTGTTGAGCTTGTCTCTACCATAATCAGCATCTCTGAATCCCCTAGGAGTGAAATCTAAGCTGCTAGGATACCACAGACCTGCTTCAATTGAGCCGTGCAAGTACTTGAGAATTCTCTTAATAGTTGCTAAGTGAAATTCTCTAGGATCAGTTTGATAACGAGTACAGTAGCACACAACATACAGAATGTCAGGCCTACTAGCCATGAGATAAAGAAGAGATCCAATGATTCCTTTATAGAACTTACTATCCACAGGTTTACCAGCTTTTTCTTTACTCAAGATAGTATCAGTGGCCATGGGAGTCGACATTGGCTTCGAATAATCCATGTCAAACTTCTTCAGGACTTCTTTGGCATACTTACCTTGATTAATGAAAATTCCATCTTCAGTCTGCTTAATTTGAAGACTAAGGAAAAAGTTGAGCTCTCCCATCATAGACATTTCAAACTCGCTTTTCATTTTCTTGCTAAACTACTTTCACAACTTCACATCAAATGCTCCAAATATGATATCATTAACATATATTAGGACTAGCAACACATCTTCTTTTCTTCGCTTGATAAATAGAGTTGTATAAGCTTTTCCTCTTTCATAGCCTTTGCTGATCAAATAATTAGTTAGCCTCTCATACCAAGCTCTAGGAGCCTATTTCAATCCGTAGAGAGCTTTCTTCAATTTGAAAACATGCTCAGGATTCTTAGGATCTTCAAAACCAGGAGGCTGGTGGACATACACTTCTTCTTGAATGAATCTATTCAGGAATTTGCTCTTGACATCCATTTAAAACAAGTTGAAGTACATATGAGATGCGAAAGCACACATGATTCGAATTTCTTCAAGCCGGGCTAGAGCATAATTGATGCCTTCTTGCTGATTGTAGCCTTGCGCAACAAGCCTAGCTTTGATCCTGACAATAGAGCCATCTTCATCAATCTTGTTCTTAAAAACCCATTTGGTACCAATGATTGATTTCCCTTTAGGCTTAGGAACTAGATCCTAAACATCATTGCGCTTGAACTGATCCTGCTCCTCTTACCTTGCGATCATCCAATAATCATCTCCTTTTGCATCTTCAAACTTCTTGAGTTCGATAAAAGAAATGAAGGCTAGATGACTTATCATCCTACTAAGCTGCCCTTACATCATCACTCGATTATGAACATCATCAACTATGCGATCTAGTGGATGGTTGCGATGAAATCTAATCTCTCTTGGTAGAATTGGATCAATTGCTAGATGATCGGTAATGGGTTGTTGAGGTGGAGGTTGATCTTCACCATCGTTGAAGTTGATTGAAAGATCGTCATCATCTTTGACTTCCTCAGCTTCAGGTTCTTATGCTGGGTTGGGCAGTACAGAGAGTGGCATGCTGAGTGGATCTGCCTACTAGGGTACTCTTCATCTTCATCAGATGGACGTCTATCTACATTGTTAGTTTCATCAAAATCTACATGCATAGACCCCTCTAATAGGCTAATTATTTTGACATATGTTCTATATGCCCTGTTGTTAGTTAAGTATCCCAGAAAGATACCTTCATTACACTTGGAATCAAACTTACCTAATTGCTCCTTGGTGTTAAGAATAAAGCACCCACAGCCCAATTATATGAGATGACCAATCTTAGGCTTAAGCCCTCGCCAAAGTTCATAGGGTGTTTTCTTTAGAATTGGGCGAATTAAAACCCGATTCAAGATATAATAAGCTATGTTAATATCTTCTCCCCAAAAGTACTTTGGTAAATTGTTATCACTCAGCATGGATCACACCATTTCAACTATGATTTTATTCTTCCTTTCTACAACCCCATTTTGTTGAGCTTTATAGGGAGAAGAGAAGTTGTGGTCAATTCCATGAGATTAATAGAATTCTTCAAAAAAAATTCTTGAATTCACGTCCATGATCACTTCGGATTCTACTGATTTTAGTTTCTATTTCGTTCATTATCCGGTTACTGAGCTTGAAAAAAGATTCATATGTCTCATCTTTGCTACTCAGCAAGACTACCCAAGTGAATCTCGTGAAGTCATCCACAACCACCAATGAGAATCTCGTACCACCCATGCTTATAGATTAATTTGGGATGAAAAGATCTAGGTGGAGGAGCTCCAATGGTCACTTAGTAACTACGTGATTTATTAACTTATAAGATTTCTTAACTTGCTTACCTAGGTGGCTAGCTGAGCATAGTTTATCCTTCTCAAAGTTGATGATGGGTAAACACACAACTAATTGCTTTTTGGCCACTTTGGACCAGAGTGTTCATATTTATATGACCCAATCTTCTATGCCAAAGCCATGAATTATCCGCCTTAGATACAAGACACACCTTAGTGGAGCCTAGGAATAAATCAATTATATATACATTATTGATTCGAGGAGCAAAGAGAATAAGTCTTACAGTCAATAACTGAATAGCCTGCTGAGTTGAATGTAACCTTTCTGCCTTTGTCACAAAGATGGGCTACACTAAGCAAGTTGAACTTCAGACCTTTGACTAGGGAAACCTCTTTGATTGAAGGAGAGATACCAATAGTGCCACAACCTACAATCTTACCTTTCTAGTTATCTCCAAAACTGACACTTTCATTTCTTTTGCGCTCCAATGAGATGAACTGGATTTCATCTCCCATCACATTCCTTGAGCATCCGCTATTCACATACCACATTCTAGAGTCATCAGCGGATCTAAGGCTCACTTGCAAAACAGTTTTGTTTTCTTAGGTACCCATGCTTTCGAGCTGGGTCCTCCCTTATTAGTAGTGCTTAAATTACTCCAGTCATACTCATCATAATAACCATTTTTATGCCTACACATTACTGTGGCATGTCTAGCTTTTGTGCAAAAACCACATGTCATTTTTACTTTGAGCTGGCTTAGTTTCTTCTTTTTAGAGGAATTGTTCCTCTTAGAATTGTGAGTTTGGTTACTCGGAGGTTGACTGTTGGCTGGAGGGGGATCTTGCTTCTTCATCAAAGTTGTTACCTAAGCACTAAACTCATCTAATTGCTTAGTGAGCTTACTAGTTAAATAGCCTTGATACTCAACTTTTTCTTGAAGAAAGTGGATATCAAGAGATAAGGAAGCGACAGTGTCTTCCAAATCTTCACTTCTCATCACTAGCTCTTTGATGTTTTTCATAGACTTGTTAGTCAATTTCATAACATCAAAGAGTTCCTGGGCGAATTCTTCCATAAATAAGGGAATTTCAGAATGTACCTCAACTTGAGGAGCCTTTCCCTTGTTGCACTCAGCTTTAGAGTCTGCAGTAGTTTGATCTCTACCAGAGGTAGATGTTGAGCCATCGCCCTTTTGATTTTCAATGGCCGTGAGACAGAGGTTGGGTGAATCAGTTGCTCCCTCATCAAACGACGTGGATTCTTCTAAGTCTCTCTATGTGGTAGCAAGTGCCTCATTCTTCTTGTTGTACCTCTTCTTGAATTTGTCCTTCTTCGCCTTAGGATAGGTGGATTGAATATGGCCTTTTTCTCCATAGCCAAAGCATTTGATGTCTTTACTGTGATCCTTTTGGGTCCTTCCTTAGCTCCACGTACGGTGTTAAGTTGACTTGTTTTTAGTAGGATGCTTCTTCTAGTTGAGCTTCCTATCCTTCTTCATGAAACGTTTGATAAGCCTGGTCATAAGGGCCATTTGCTCATCAGAGTTGTAGCTGGTGGACTCATCAGATGAATCAGGTTTTAAGATAATGGCTTTGCCTTCTCTTTCCTTGCCTTAACTCCTTTTGGAGTCATCAGAATACTTTTTGAGAGACATCTCATTAGTCAGCAAGGTGCCTATCAGCTCATCGTAGCTGTAGGTCTTTAGATCATGAGCCTCCTCAATAGCACTCTTCTTGGAGTCCCACTCTAAGGTAAGAGTGCGCAAAATCTTCTTGATGAGCTCCTCCTTGATGAACTCCTTTTGCAATCTCTTCAATTCATTAACAATGTTAATGAATATGGTATTCATGCTTTAAATACCCTCACTGGCACCCATCGAGAACATCTCATACTCCCTTAGCATGAGATTAATCTATGACTCCTTGACCTTATCCATCCTCTCATAGGTAATCTCTAGTTTTTCCAAATTTCATGTGCTATCTCACATCCTGAGACCATGTTGAACTTAGTAAGATCTAGCACATAGTGTAAGTAGTTAATAGTTTCGGTATTCTCCTTGAGAAGCCTCAGGTTAGCATCATTGTAGTCCTCTAGATCTACTAGAACACAATTCTATTTCTCACAACAGTGGGAACTTTAGGGCCAAGCTTGCATACTTTGGAATTTTATGAAGTTTTTCATGCGATTTTTCTAGAACGTGTAATGATTACCATAAAAAAGAGGTGGCTTGGTAACAAACATTCCCTCCTTTAAGAGAACTACCTGACCTAAGCCAAAATTGTAGTTGTTATAATCCATTTATGGATCTTTACTCAAAGACTATTAGTTAATAAGTTGAGCACTTGCTCTGATATCACTTAACCCAAAAATATAAACTAAAAAGGTTCTCTTCAAAAGAAAGAACCTTCTGAAAAAATTCTTCATTGTTTGGAGAAACTCGTGAAGCATCTCGCACAATGAACGAAGAAAGAGATGTCGAACTCAGAGAGAAAAGCTAAGCTTAATTATTTGTGTTGTGTGAAATAAAGAGAATTTATTTCCTATATATAAGGAAAAGGGGGAGTATTAAACTCCCCCTAAAACTCTATGTGGGATGGGAATATTCCCATCCCACATGCGGGTTAGCTGCGCAGATCACTTAAACCCGTGGACTAACCCGCAGCTGCCTCCACTAGGCAAGCACTAGCGGGCTTGCTTTGAGCTGCAGTCCTGCAAGCCCAAGAATGAGAGATTGAGAGGTAGGCCTGCGCAAGCACGCGTGGGCTTTTCCTATGCAATAGCGGCCCACGAACTTTTCAGCTCACGCGGCAGCTGCGCAGTCCCCACTCTGAACATCCCATGTTCGTTTGGGGCCCACTAGTGATGGGAAAATTCCCTTGTTACGCTCCTTGCATTTTTCCTTATTTTTTTCTTTATTCCCTTTAATTATTAATTTGGTCCAACTAATTAATAACTCTTCTAACGAATTTGACAAACAAATATTCTCGGCATAGAACTAGTCTATAGGTTCTTACTTAGTCTAGTAAAGACCCAAAGTATGTGACCTCATAGGATTCCAAAGTATTGAGCTGCTAGAGGTTAACCTAAACTTGGCTTCCCATCCGAGAACCTTTAGGTTCAATGTTCCAGACGTATATGAAACTCGATAGCTCTAGACGATTAAATGGGCTTTCTAGCAAAGGCACATGATCCCCTAATACTTAGAATGTAACGTTCTTTGATCCGGTTTTGCAGTAGTAACCAGTATAATACACTCCTTCCATTGGGTTAAGTACCATCTAGTTTATTAAGCTTGGATTAAGTATCAGCTCATGTAATAGCTGTAGCTGTCCTAAAATTAGACTAGTTCACGAAGAACACCACTCAGCCATAATGTATCAAGATTGACTAGAAACTTGTTCTATCAATCTTATCCTATGATCAGAGGCTTATGAGTGTGTCACTTCAACAAGGGGCCCTAAGGTGCATCTCCTATTATATCACTATATCAAGAGCGATGGATCCCATCTGACTACTTGGCTTACCAACATGTGATCATCATTATATCGGTAATCACCCATATCATCCTGATCACTAGGATATGAATAAGTATGACCCAAAGTATAACAACTCCTACACAAGGTAACCAGTATCTCAGGTTTGAGGATACTTGTACTGCTACTGTAATAAGACATGACACCATCACATGGATATAGTTATTTCCTAGTGTCCATCTTATAGCGGTCACTAATGTATTACCCGAATACATTCATGTGTTTACTCAATGTACTACCTTCAGCTCATGAGATCGGTTGCTTGTATCTGATTTAAGGAGTAAGCCTATACATGCTAGTCTGTTCGTTCCATTGAAGTCCAGTCTCAATGAAACTATAACTAGGGATATTTGGACTATTCATAGTAAAACGTATGTGCAGTTCTTACACCACATAGCTCCCACTAAGTCCTCGCACTTTTACGCTATGATGTAGTCATTGACTTTGTCTTATCAATGTGCACATATATAATACTTTATATATATGATACCATCAAGATACATAAATAAATTGAAACACTAAGTAACAAAGATGCCTTAATTATTATTAATAATAATCTAAAATCGTTTGTACATTATAAATAATTAAGACATATTGCCCTAATTGCCTCTAGGGCATATGTCATGTCTGATAGTTGTTACCACCATCTATGCATCACCAATCTTTTACTTATCTAGACAATATTAACCACTTTCATTTGATAGCCTCTCTTCCAATATTTCTAGCTTTTCTATTTACTCATCATGACAATGTGACCCGCGTTGGATAGCAAAAGAACCTCATTGATAATTGCTCTCAGTTTTTGTTCATCTATGACTGGTACTAGACAAAAAGTAGTGAACATCCTCTTTATTTGACTCTGACTTTGATTCCACTAAAATCGATTCTTGCACCATAACATTTTCCTCTAGGAGAAAAATTATAGAAAGGAACTTTTGAGATTGCTACTAAGCTGCACAATATCATTAGAATTGTTAGTAATGTATGTTATTTCCCAAATTGGGCCATACATGATGAAATGTATGCATGCATAAATGTTTGCATGTATGTGTAAGAAGTGATTTGGTCATAATTGACGCTGACCTATATTTTAATTTTGGCTATTCGGTCACAATGATGCTAACCCTAGATTTGGCTATTGGTTGCAATGACACAAACCTTAGATTTTTGTTATTTGGTCGTAATAATGGTAACCTTAAATTTTAACTATCAGTCGTAGTGATGCTAACCTCAGATTTCAGCTATTGGTCACATTGACACTAAGCTAGGTTCAAAACTAGGCAAGTACTTAAGAGATTAAGGCTATTTGGCTGCAATGACATTAGCATAGGTTTGGTACTCAAGAAGTACCTAAGAAATTTAAAGCTATTTGATCGCAATGACATTAATCTATGTTCGGTACCTAAGAAGTACCTAAGAGATTAATGCTATTTGGTCACAATGACATTAGCCTAGGTTTGATGTTCGAGAAGTACCTATGAGATTTAAAGCTACTTGGTTGCAATGATATTATCCTAGGTTTGGTACTTAGGAAGTACCTAAAAGGTTTATGGCCATTTGGTCAAAATGACACTAGCCCAGGTTTGGTACTCGGGAAGTACCTAAGAGATTTAAAGTTATTTATCATGATGATATTAGCCTAGGTTCGGTACTTGGGAAGTACCTAAGAGATTTAGGGCTATTTGGTCGCAATGAAATTAGCATAGGTTAGGTACTCAAGAAGTAACTATGAGATTTAAGGATATTTTATCGCAATGACATTAACATAGGTTCGGTACTCAGGAAGTACCTAAGAGATTTAGGGCTATTTATCGTAATAACATGAGCCTAGGTTCAGTACTAGGGAACTACCTACGACATTTACGGCTTTTTGGTCGCAATTACACTAGCATAGGTTAAATACTCAAGAAGTGCCTAAAAGGTTTATGGCTATTTAGTCATAATGATGCTAGCATAGGTTCGGTACATGGGAAGTAACTAAGGGGTTTAAGGCTATTTGGTCGTAATGACACTAGTCTAGGTTTGGTACTTGGGAAGTACCAAAGAGATTTAAGGCTATGATAAGTGTATAATTACACTTATTATCATGATATTTTTACTTATAAAATGATAAAGTTTTGAGTCATTTTATACTTCATATAAAAGATTTCACGTGGTATGTAGTTGTTTTTTATGCAAGTACAAAAACTAGGTGAATCTTGGGAGTGAAATGATCAAAGATGGAATTTTATGTAAAAAGAGTGAAAAAGGTGCAAAAAGATGTGTGGAACACAAGGATTTAGCTTAGGATCGGAGTTGTCAAAGATTAGCAAAGTTGCAAAGAAAAATTATGAAGAAAAGCATTGTTCAAGATCGTGACACCCATTCACAGTCGTGACTTGTCACCTTTATAAACAGAAAGTTGCCAACCATTGTTCACTATTGCGACATGTAATTCAGGGCCATGACTTGTGATGGTCATTGGTTATCTCTTCTCAACTACCAACAGCCGGATAAGAACGATCAACCACCATCAACTACCAGACTAAAAGACACCTTTTGGAAGTAGACCAATCATGAAAAGGTACCTTTCCATTGTGGATGAGGATGAAACTTTTCATCCAATCATATTGAAGTGATGCAACCCTTCGTCAATGAACACGACTCTTCGTCTGGATAGACACAACCTTTCACACTCTATAAATAGAGGATTCAATCAACAAATTTTATGGCATGACATATGGTGGATAATGTATAGAAGTGAATAATGTGATAGAGAGTGAAAATAGTATAGATTTCGCTAGTTCAAAGTGTTAGCGAGAAAATTGTATAAGTGATTCAATTCTTATTTCGATCACCAGAATTCTCCACTTATTCGAGCGATTGTTGTATGAGTGTAATTGCAAAGCACTTATCAATAAAAGTTTTCATTCTTCAACATTCATTTGTTCGATATTCACAAAGAATAGCATCTTAGTGGAAGTTCTGTATGAGTCAAGACTGAACTCAAAGTAGACACAGGAATTGCGGGAATTGATGAGTCCCATTAAAGAGTGGATATGCTTTGATCAACTTTAGCTTTCACTTGCGTACGTTACAACTTTACTTTGTTTTCTACTTATACTTTCTATTTTGAAATTTATGATATGTCTATGTGTCATAACAAATATTTCATCTTGCGTCATTTATATTAATCAAGTTATATGCTTTCGAGTTAACTTTAAGAGTGATTTCAGGGTTGACAAGATTTTGTATGATCACTGGATCTGTGATTATGAGGCTGTTTAGTGAGCTAACATTTTTGGAGTGGTAACTTGCTAAATATGGCTATGTGAGAGCGACCCGTACTAAGCATAGTATTATTGTTATACAGGTTCTTATAATTGTCATAATTCGGTTACCCTATATCTAGAAAAGTCATTTCATGTGTTACTTTGCGATGAATTTTTGAATATTTGGGCATCTAGAACCGTGTTTGTTGAAGCTATCTAGTGTATGAAATCTTCTTGATGATTTTGCATGTTTTTCTCTACTATACTTGCTCTTAGGGAATATCTATATAGTTTACATCTTCTTTAATTTGTTCATGTATCTGTCTATTCATTAGTCTACCATCCAAACCCTCCAATTTAAATTATCTTATTTCTTCTATTCCATAACTATAGTTGGTCTTCAGAATCGAATTCCTTCCCCGTAGGATCGATAATTTTAAAACTACATCGAAATTGTATACTTGCAGTGGTCATCATTTTTCTATTTGATAAGTGGTACTGACAACACCTGTTAATATTTAGAACTTTTATCTTATTAGTAGAAAAGTAGGGAACAAGGTTTTTGGCACCGTTACTAAATATAAGCCTATCGGAACGAATATAATCAAAATCTTGTGATTAAGTTTTTGGCGCCGTTACCGGGGAAGGCAAGTGTGTTCTTAGAGATAAAAAATTTGTAGAGTACGGTACATTTTCCAATTTTATATTTATTTGTTTCTTTCCTAAACTGTATAATTTGTCAATCCTAACTTAGATGTGAAAAAGAATATGAAATAATCATCTTGGAGGTGATACGTCATATTATTACGTCTGAATTCCCTAAGAAATAAAAGTTATTCTTCTATTTTTCCTACTAGCATTCGTGACCCCCATTCACGCTCGTGAATCCCTTAACAAAACTTTCTATTTCTCAAACTCTGTAAGTCACGATCGCGACAATTAATCATGATCGCGACTTGTGTGATAACTACAATAGTTTAGTAATTATTCGACAATTATTCCTCCAAACTTTATAAATTGATTTGCAAGTGTTCATCAATTTCTCACTTGTGCAATCTGAATTTCTTACCTTTCCAATCACAATTCAATTCCAAATCTAAAACTACCTCATTTCTTCAGAATTTCTTTCATTTCAAAATGGTTTTGGCAAACAAATTCAATCTAGTTCCTCCAATGAACTTACAAGAATGGTACGAAGCACCATTCCCGATCCATTCTCGTGAAGAAGGAGATCATTTCAAGGTTATCAAAGATGCTAAATACGAAAGTTCCTACACCATTCATAGGAATAGTTTCATCAATCTTGGAGTTTATGACAAGGTAATGTACTATCGTAGAATTCTGAACTTTGTCATTTATTCAAATATGTCTCTAGGGAATAGTGTGGACAACTGTATGGAAATGTTGGTCACATTGGTGTGGAAGAACGATAAGAAAGATTGCTTAGTCTATCGTCATCACGGAATAAAATACAAGTTGACAAGGAAAGCATTGGATAAATATATGGGATTTTGAAAGGATTGCTACAACAAGATGCTTCCTAGATGGATCCCTTACCAACATGGAATCGCCTGACTAGCCAAACCTAGTTCAAACAAGCATCTGCCTATAGCTGGTGGATTCGTGATCCTTGTTTACTCGCATTACACTTTTATTTAAGTGGTGCATTATTTGGGAAGTGAACTTTCAATCTTGTCATTCCTGAAGAATTGTTCTTGATGGAAGCAATTTGGAATGGCACACCTATTGAAGTTTCGGGGATAATGATGGAAACACTTATGTCTATGGTACAAAATCCTAGAATGATAGAATACGGGTGTCGAATGATGGTAAATTTGTTGGGATAGATTGGGAGATGCCCTATTCCACTGAAGTCTTTATTGATGAAGATGAAATTCTGAAATTAAAAATGGAAGTTTTCATCGAGTATGGATTTTTGGTCAGGTGCATTGGAGAAAATAGGATCACCTATGATTGGAAATCATGGGAGGAGAGAATGGAAGCTGACAGACAAAGAGAAAGGGAAATTGCGAGGGAAGAAGAACGAAGTGCAACTAACCTCCAGGGAAGGTTGAATGAACTTATAGACGTGCAGATCTAAATTCATAGGAAAATTGATGATATTCATACACTAATGTTTGATGTCGAGCGAGATATACGGGAGTCTTATTATCAGATTAACTTATTGACAGAATAGTTTTCCTCC
Source organism: Euphorbia schlechtendalii (assembly GCA_949673415.1). Classification (NCBI taxonomy): domain Eukaryota; kingdom Viridiplantae; phylum Streptophyta; class Magnoliopsida; order Malpighiales; family Euphorbiaceae; genus Euphorbia; species Euphorbia schlechtendalii. The sequence continues at coordinate 44,666 of CATIWQ010013350.1, forward strand.
AATAATCATTTGCTTTTCACTTAGATTTAGGATTTTGTACAGTTTGTTGTTTGTTTGCTTATTCTTTTGTCTAATTGTTTGTTTGTTGATATATGTTGGATATAAAAATAGTATTATTTATATTTAACATATTTATTTTTTCTAAGTTTTTCTAGGACTAAGTCTAAAAATTGAAGAAATAGAGGAATTGAAGAAAGTCGCGACTGTGACATAGATCACGCCTGTGACATTGTGCAGTAAAACCTTCTGTCCCTGTTGTGAAGAAAGTCATGATCATGACAGTCCTTCGTGATCACGACACAGGAAGAATATTTCCGTTACAGCTCACGATTAATACGCGATAGATGGCTGAAACTGCCATTAACAGCTAGTTTGAAGGAAAATTGGCTATATTAACTATTTAAACCAATCAATGACCTATTAGAACTCTATATAAAGGTCTAGATTGAATCCATAATCACCACAACCTTCTACAAAGCTTACAAAAGTTCTAATTCTTTCATCTCTAGTCTTCTACATTCAAAACAAAATCTTTACTTCAAAAACCAATATGCCTCATGTTAAGGTAGCCGCTAATAGAAGAGAAATCCCAAACTATCAATAAGATTACGGTTATCCTTTTCCCATTTGTTCACTTGAGGAAGGGAAAAGATACCAAGTTTTGAATAAATTGGAAATCAACGGTATGATCTTTCTTGATATGGTTTTCTTAGACACTTTAGGACTCCATAAGCAAATGGGGATGTATCTTGCTGATCTTGGTTTAAGCACATTTGTGGGAATGCGATTTCCAAAAAACCATGATTGGATTTTGGAATGTCTAGTGACACTCGATTTTGAAGATAAGAAAAAGAGGGCAATTCAATTTCGCAACCAAGGTGGACATTATACCATCACAAGAGAGATGATGAGTACTTAGTTAGGGTTTGAAATTGAAAATTCATCGAGCATAACGGATTCTTTTCAAGCAAATCAAATTTGGACAAATTTAATGGGTAAGAGAACTTTTGATCCCAAAAATTCAACAAATAAACTTATTAAGGATGAGTGTATTCTTCTACTCCACAAATACCTTACCACTTCAGTATTTTGTCGAGTAGAGAACACTAAAGTCCAAAAGAGAGATTTGTTTGTTCTTTCTTGTGCGATGAATAAGCAAAAGTAGAGTTCGTGGATATAATTTGGGATATGATGAAGAAGAATTCTACAAGCATGAGAAGCAAGATTAGGGCGGCTGAAATTATAACCGCAATCATCTTGGGTGCATGAAATGAACTCCCCTATATTCAACAACCGGGTGAGTACTTTCGATATATGGATAGGAATTACTTGAAGAATACCTGACTTCTTCAAGAGAATGATGGTGTCTATTCTTTCTTCTCCTACTCTAATGCACCAAGAAACTAATCTCGACTCATGATGATTCTTCAATTGGCCCATCTGATCTAACTGCTAGGCATCGTCCTGGCAAGGCTCTGATGATTGAAGAAGAAGATGAAGAAGAAGAAGATGAAGCACTGGAAGATTGGAAGGCGAGTATGCAACAAAAATTGGACAATTACCAAGCAGAACTTAGGGTAATGAAAAAGGACATGAAGATTCTAAAGAAGAGTAATAAATCGATGCTTCGAAAATAACTATCTTTCTTTAGAAAACAAAATTGTCAATTTACTCCTAGCCCTCCGGATTCTCCTTCTCAATAGACTAGTTTACTCTTTTCTTTACTTTTCTTTTTCAAATTTTTAGACTAGTTGATTGTTTTTAGTTTTTAGATTAGTTAAGTCTCTCACAATGAGGACATTGTGTTCTTTAGTGTGGGGGCATTTGTAAAGTCCCAAAAATCCAAAATAATTAAATAAAATTAAAAAAGTTGAAGAATATGAAAAATTTTCTTGATTTTGTGTTTTTTATACCTTATCCATACCTATACTATATTAACATATGTTCCAAGGTTATTGTGAGTGTTAGGTATTATAAGTTTAATGTTAGTGCATATTTCAAACAAAATGTTTCGAGTATGAGTGCACATTGAGAGAGTGAGACTTTTTGGCACAACATTTAGCATTTGGCAAGGATGAGTGGTGAGTAACATTCAAAAGCAATATTCCAAGTAAGTTTCGATATATATTTCAATGCAACATGAATTAGTATAAGTTGTATAGTTTTATTTTAATGCTACCGATAAGTTTTAAGTGGAGTTATAGCTAGTAGTGTTCTTACTATGAGTTTTATATGCTATTCTTGAATACATCCTATAAGTATTAAGTGTGTTTAAAGTGGTGAGAAACTATAGCCATAATACTATGAAAGTGATCAATAAAGGATGAGGGTATTGAGAGAAAAAATCAAAAGAAAGAGAGGATAACTAATGAGTTATAAAAAAAGGTGAGGAATGGTACGGAGTAGAAACTGCAACCATTCAATGAGTGAAAAAAGAAAAGTAGCATAGCATGAAAAATGGCTGCAAAGTACGAATTTATACTTCAAAAACATATGCCTAAAAGAAAAAAAATTGAGAGAAAGTGGTATGGAGTATAAAATGCAACCACTAAAAAAAGGGGAGAGTGGTATGGAGCATAAAATGCAACCACTAAGAGTGTATTAGCATCCTAGGTTACCTAAAAATACCTTGAGATCAAACTTTACAAAGTGTGCTCCCTTTGTCCTTTATACTTTATACTATGTTTAAGAGAAGGAAATATTCGAGTGACCATATCACGCTTATATGAAGATGCAATTTGGTTCACCCTCTATTAAAAGCAAAGGTATGCAACTACACTATATAAATTGCACATTACTAATTTGTGGGAAATTTTGAACTTTTACTTGAATTTTATGCAATGTGGGAATGTGGTACTCACTTCAATAGTCTTTTACCAAATGAGGTATGAACTTGAATACTATTTTATACACTTCTATTGTGTTTACCTTGAGGACAAGGCAAAAGTTAAGTCTGGGGATGTGATAAGTGTATAATTACACTTATTATCATGATATTTTTACTTATAAAATGTTATGGTTTTGAGTCATTTTATACTTCATATGAAGGATTTCACATAGTATGTAGTTGTTTTTTATGCAAGTGCAGAAACTAGGTGAATCTTGGGAGTGAAATGATCAAAGATGGAATTCTATGTAAAAAGAGTGAAAAAGGTGCAAAAAGATGCATGGAACACAAGAATTTGGCTTAGGATCGGAGTTGTCAAAGATTGGAAAAGTTGAAAAGAAGAATTATGAAGAAAAGCATTGTTCACGATCGTGACACCATTTGTGATCGTGACTTGTCACCCTTCATAAATAGAAAGTTGCCAACCATTGTTCACGATCGACACATATAATTCAAGCTCGCGACTTGTGACGGTTATTGGTAATCTCTTCTCAACTACCAACCACCGGACAAGAACGATCAACTACCATCAACTATAGATGAAAAGACACCTTTTAGAAGTAGACCAATCATTAAAAAGGTACCTTTCCATTGTAGATGAGGATGAAACTTTACGTCCAATCATATTGAAGTGATGCAACCCTTTGCCAATAGACACGACTCTTCGTTTGGATAGACGCAACCTTTCACACTCTATAAATAGAGGATTCAATCAACAAATTTCATGGCATGACATATGGTGGGCAATGTATAGTAGTGCATAATGTGATAGAGAGTGAAAATAGTATAGATTTCGCTATTTCAAAGTGTTAGCGAGAAAAATGTATAAGTGATTCGATTCTTATTTTGATCACTAGATTTCTCCACTTATTCGAGTGATTGTTGTATGAGTGTAATTGCAAAGCACCTATCAATAAAAGTTTTCTTTCTTCAACATTCATTTGTTCGATATTCACAAACAATAACATCCTAGCGAAGGTTCTATACGAGTCAAGACCGAACTCAAAGTAGATGTAGGAATTACGGGAATTGACGACTCCCATTAAAGAGTGGATATGGTTTGATCAACTTTAGCTTTCACTTGCATACCTTACAACTTTACTTTGTTTTCTACTTATACTTTCTATTTCGAAATTTATGATATGTCTATGTGTCATAACGAATATTTCATCTTGCATCATTTATATTAATCAAGCATTCAAGTTAACTTAAAGAGTGATTTCAGGGTTAACAAGATTGTGTATAATCACTAGATTTGTGATTATAACACTGTGAGCACGGGATTTTGTACCAGCTCGCGTGTTCAATGAATACGGCTTTTCGGGAAATTTATCCTCGAATCACACGATTTTCGACCATCCGACGATCTCCATATGGGAATCCTCCTCAGACGTTTTAAATTATTTAACTAAAAAAAAAAATAATCCCGCGCGGAGGCAGCCTCGCCCGAGGCTGCGCGAGGCAGCCTCACGAATGGCAGCCTTGCGCAAAGCTGCGCGAGGCAACCCGCACTCTCCGCGAGGGTCCTAAGGGACCCTCGCGGGGACTGCCCGTGAGGGTACCTATAGGCGACCCTCGCGGGGATTCCCGCGAGGGTACCTCGCGGCCTTCGCGAGGGAGCCTCGCGAGGACTACCCGCGAGGGTCCCTCGCGACCCTCGCGAGGGAGCCTCGCGGGGATTCCCGCGAGGGTACCTCGCAGCCCTTGCGAGGGAGCCTCGCAGGGATTCCCGTGAGGGTCCCTCGTGGCCCTCGCTCAAGCTATGTTGCCTCGCTCAAGCTATGTTGGAGCATTATGGTTTCAACTCTCGGATGGAAACCACAATGCAACATCTAGAAGCTGTAAGGCAAAGGCAGGGTGAGAACTTCAAATCCTACTATACGCGTTGGATGGCTACTCAAGTCAGGTTGCAGACTCGTCTGACCCTACTAGAGATGATAACAAAGCTGCTGGACGGTGCACTGCCACTATACAGGAACAAATTCGGATCTGATAGCTTCTCTAGCTATCAAGAAATGTTTGAAAAGGCAGAACGGATGGAGCACTTCGAGTCCATGGACACCTATGGGGGGCACTAACTCGTGATAGATGATTATGTAATAAATTTGCTTTCAGCTACTTTGCCCATAGGGCTTTTGAATTATTTGTTGAATAAATTAAACATTGTTTATTTGCTTGATATTTTATCAATGACATCACGCATTCTCATAAATATATACATATTGTTTTTTAGCACACGTGACACATCATTTTATGAAATTAATTTGGGTATAAGTGGATTCCCCAAAAATTCAAATGATTTGACTCTTGAGAGAAAGTGAGAAATAAATGTACTTAGACAATGCATGATAGCAATCGCCTCATCATACAATGACGAAAGATCAAATGGAAAGATCTCCAAGCACGAAATATCCACTGACTCAACCAAGAGAATGAAACACGCAAAGGTCAAAAGGATCGAAGCTAGAATAAGGTTAAAATATCGACCAAGCAAGTTGGGACCAAACAACTGACGCAACATCACCAGGAAGGAGTTAAATGGTTGAACACGTCAACAACTCCATCACAACCAAGACCAAACAACCGGCACAACATCACAAACAAGGAGTCAGATCGTTGAACATGTCAACAACTCCATTCACGAGATCAAATAACCGACGCATTATCACAAAGAAAGAGATAGATTGTTGAACACGTCAACAACTCCATCACACGGATCACCATTATTCATGGAACAAAGGTCAAAGCAAATTGAATTTCCCCTAAAGGTAAAAAGGAGCCAGATTGTTAAACACGTCAACAACTCCTTCACATGACATGCTACTATTTGCAATCATCGCACCATCAGAGGAAACGTCCAATAATCAAGACTCATCACATATGCTTCAAGCCAGCAAATCGACGCAAGCACCGACCGATCGACCAGAAATGAAGAACAAGATAACAACTGAAGTCATGGACATGGACGGGAGCTGATCTACCAAATCAACCAAATCTTACACAATTGCCATCACGCATAGGTGAAAGAAATAAATCTCTAAAAAGCAGTACAAAAATAAATAAATAAATAAATAAATTTGTAATTAGCCTGTCAATTAACACTTGGTTAGTTGAGCAAAAATTAGGGCTTCTTTTCAAACCACATAAAGGGTAGTCCGCTGAGTTGGAAACCCGAAAAGGGCGGCTCAGGCAAAACTTAGGACGTCGAGAGAACAACATTGATTAGAAAACCTGAGAGGGCTAATCAATGGCAAGAGTCAAATCATTTGAAATATTTATACCCCTGTTAAATTCATTAATGAATTATCATTTTTTGCTGAATCTTTATGTATATGTTTATTTTGATTGCTTGCATGCCAATGGTAGAATATCGCAAGTAAACATAAAAAGAAAGTCTGCTGGACTGAAAACCTGAAAGGGCGGTCCAGGCAAAAATTAAGACAAGGTTCGATAGATTGAAAACCCGCAAGGGCGATCTATGCAAAACTTAGAACCAAAGAAATATCAAATTCATCATCTCCTCTTCGGAACGGTATGAAACGTCAACACTTTAGACAAATGGCCTCCAAACGATCATCATCAACACAACGTAGGATCCACGATTCGTCTGGACTTTCCTCAAATCAGATCTGAGCTATGAACTTGAATCCGATTCTACGAACCCATGGTCGACACTTTGAGGGGGTCGTCCATGGAATCCCTAACAAGATAAGTCATAGGGGCAACCGTGTACCAGCAAAAGAGAAGACTCTTCACTGAATGAAGCCCACGACGCCTAGACGAACATACATCATATGATAAATATTGTTCATGCATAAAACATGCATACATAACATTCGCATCATGTCATCTATAGGTAAAGAAGATGCCTCCACCTCCACATGAGGAATCTACAAGCAAGACGGTGGCCCACTCAAGCCTAAAGTCAACATTGCAACAAAAGCCTCCTACGACGGAGCGGTTCTCGGGACATCCCCGAATTTCTATTAAACTTATTTATTCCTCATGTTTTAATTTTTGATTGAAGGGGTAAAAATTT